>CAAKHF010016605.1:22998-55844 GCA_901007745.1 Hippocampus kuda
TTCCCACTCCCTCCACTCAATGTGTGTGTGTATATATATAGATAGATATAGATATATATATATATATATATATATATATATATATATATATATATATATATATATATATATATATATATATATATAATATACTTTTTTTTTGTGAACCTGAAACTGATAGGATGCATATTTCCTGTTGAAATACTTGGGCGAGAAAGGAAGAGCATCTATGAAGAGTCGTAGCATTTTTTTGTGCCTCGCACGACCACGCACACATTAGTTAACATAGGCAATCATTGGCGTGTGCCCTCACACAAGAGACTGGTTCTCTTTTAGGGGACACCAGGGACAATTGCGCCATCTTTGCTGTTTGTGTCTCCAACGTTGTGCATTTTTGAGCTATGTTCTTCAAACTGCAATGGAAAGTTGAAGCCGCTGCATGTTATGCAGTCCACGTTTGCACGTTTGAGCACGACTAGGAAATAGACTCACACCAAGCCAAGTGTCCGTTGTGCCCTTAATGTTCGCGCAGGGGAGTGCATGTTCACTGCTTAAACGTGCGGGGAGGTTCCCCGCACAAGTCTGCCAACTCCTCTCAGCCGAGCCCCGCAAGGTGATAAAAGCAGACACTGTGCAACCCACTTTCCCGAGCAAAGCATCTGCCCATTTGCAGGCAACGGGTTTAATGTCAGACTCTATCATTCTTACGTTGAAAATGACCTTGGCATCGGCGTACGCGCGCCGCGAACTGATGCATGGCTCTTAAAAGCAAGAGGGAGAAAATGTGACTGCAAATCAATTCAAGTTTCAACACTGAGCCGTGTGACGGCCATTAGTAAAACAAAGTCACCTTCAAAATGAGCACAGACAGCCATTACTTCTCCGAGAGCTGCCTTATTGACATGCCGCTTGATTCTTGTCACGCTTGCTTGCCTTGCAACTTTTGGAAATTGGGCTCTCTGTCGAGTTATGAGCACACCCTTGGACAACTCTATCAACTCACAGTAACACTCAAATTTTGCCATCGACTAACAAAATGAACACATACAAGACGTCGCAGTAGCCGTATGACGTCGCTTCTTGAGTCAGCACCCGTAATGTGTGAGGTTGCGCAAAGTGGCTTGTAGAAGCCGGCTCGTATAATGTGCCTCTGAAAGCTTTTTTTATTCGAAAAAAAGTAGATTCTTTTATTTGTATTTTTTCCTTCATAAAAGAGGATATTTTTCTTTTTTTTAAGAAAACAGTCTTCTTTTCATGATAAAATGAGACATTGTTCTCAAACGCAATTTTGTTTTCGTCAAAAGCGTGGGGTTTCGTAAATTTTACTGTTTTCACATACGTGTTAATAGGATGTTTAGTCCTCCTTCTAATGTAAAAAAAACCCATTTTACATTGTTTAGGCTAATACTGTAAACATTTTTGATTTTACGATCATAATATTGATCAAATAAAATATTAAATAAAAAACATTTTTTGTGAATCAGGCGGACTTTTGTGGGAAAAAAAATCTTTGCATGAATCTAAAACTTTTTTTCATGATAGAATCTACCATTGGTGATTAAAATATAACTTTCTGTCTTGGAAAAAAAATATATCACTGAAAAAAAATGATCATCAGACTCACTTGTTCATATTTGACTTCCACCTTTTGCTATGTAGAGTTTATGTCATGTGTGCTTTTCGCCCTGAAAGATCGTCAAGGTGCTCATGTGGTGGCTATGAAACATCATGCGAGGCTTGAATGAAGTTCAGTATGACACCCACCCACGAGCTCTTAAGGGAAACAACTTGACCTTTCCATCCTTTTTATAGATGAAACAGGCACGCTTTCCGGCACATGTTCCCTTGTTACAAAGCAGGGAGAGATACTGTATACAGTATGCAGCAAGGCACCATATAATTCCCAGTGGAACTGTAAATAATTAGGACTCATATACCCGATGGCAAGTTCGATATTATTTTTCAAGTACTCCATTGATGTTTCGTTGATGTATAAATGAAAGGATCCAAGGATGATATTTTAATTCAGTTCTGGGTTGTTCGACACAAATGTCACGGACGTCATGGAAACAATGTTATTAATGGAGCTATTGGTGTGATTTTTTTACCTGAACGGATATTGCTCAAAATAATCAAAAACATTTTATACTTCTCTGCAGTCTCCACATTGATGGCAAAGGTATAAATTTCATAGAAAAACTTTACCCATGTACCTCAACTTTGATGCAAATGTGGACCACGGTTTACCTTCTTTTCAAATGTTACACTAAAAGCCAAAGTGAAAAAGGGGGGGGGGGCGTACATGCCTGCTGGACTGAGGTCTATCCTTTCAAACTTTTGTGCGATATTACAGTTTTTGTCCTCCTGATTGAAAATTTATTGACATAAAATCTCACAGTGACCGCAACAGTAAATGTCCACTTCCATTAAGTGCCACTTTCACAGACACAATGAAGCCTATTTGGACAATCTGAGCAGATTGCAAACACAATTGCTATCTTCACTGATGCAGAATGCTAATCGGGGCTAATATTGACAGTAGGAACGCACTGATGCAGAAACAAGATGAACAAACACAGCCACTGGTGTATTGGGAGTCTCGGTCTGTCCGTCTGCCTTTCTGTCTGTCTTGTCATTGTCATGCATTTCAAAATGAGTTGACATGTTTTATTTCTGCTGTTGGCTTCTCAATTGCAATCAGGGACTGAAAAATCTCATGAGAGAACACAAACTGCATCCACTCTGGTCTATCGCGATTTAAAAGCGAGATCTTAACACTGTCTTGAAAGCCAAATTTAAGAGCCACGTCCTGAGAACATAGTTGGACAGGTTTGATTTGTGGGATTTAAATGATTTAAATGTGAATGCCCGCAAAGCTTTATCATAGCGTGCATTCATTTTGTGGGGGACCAGCCATTGTTGAATACACAGTATTCTAATATAAAAACCACAAAAATATATCATTTGGTTAAACCGACTAACAGCTACGGAAGTGTCAGATCTGCAGTGCTGTGATTTGCCAGTCTGCAATTCAGGGGTGTCGCTTCGCAAAATTTGAGTTGGTGCCAGCCAATCGCAGGGCATACATACAGAGATAAACAACCATTCATGCTCACAATCACACCTAAGGACAATTTAGAGCATTCAATTAAGCTACCGTGCATGTTTTTTTTGGAATGTGGGAACAAATCAGAGTACCCGGAGAAAACCCACTTAGGCACGTTAAGAACATGCAAACTCTACACAGGAAGGCCGGGTCTGGATTCAAATCCACTACCTTTGCAGTGTTTGGTCAACATGCTAACGAGTCGACTGCCCTGCCGCCAAACTGCATTTCTAAATTGATCAAACATTGCCGCTTCAGAAGTCAAAATGAGCTATATTCCAATTGTATCTTTCACACTTAACGGGAACCATAAACATTTTCAACACCTGAGCTGAGCTTTTGATTATGGAAACACTCTGTTTTTGTTTTGCATAATTATTATAAAAGCAAAACATTTTCATTTGCAAGGTAAACATATGCAGCCGCAATAGATTAAATGCTATGCATAAAAGTGAATTAGCCTTGGCTCGTGAGATATGGGCCACAGTAAATGTTCCCCATTCATCTTCCATGCAAACAGTGAAAGAAGTGACACCTTAGCAATGACTCCCCAGTGCCTGTCTTGGACTTCCAGCACTCGGCCAGCAATCTCTTTTAAATGAACTGTTTGTGTTCCTCTGACACACTCAGTGTTATTTTAATGGTCTGGAAACCACAGAGCAATATCGTAAAGGATTATTATACCTTTAAATCACCTGTGAGAACCAATCAGAGTGCATAGGTATTCCATTAATCATCTTTGCCGGAGTGCGGCTCAAATAAACGCTGAGCTTTAGTCACAGCAAGCAAGTACAGAGAACACTCAGCTTTTCAGGCTGTGGCCATTTGCCTGAAGAGAGGGAAAAAAAAGAAGCTCACAGTGTTACCTTTGAAATGTTTTCTATTTTATGATTGGTACACAGTAATAGATGGTGCCCCTATCAGGATTTTTGAAAAGTCCAACCAGGAAGTCGGAGAAGACTACAAACGAAAAAAATTAAAGTTAAGTTGAATGGACCATAATTTCAGTACAGTAACAAACTTTTCAAAGCTACGGTAACATAGTTACTGTATTTTAGTCCTTGCAATAAATATAATTAGACACTCCAAAGATGAGTGTCATTAACAACACTGCCAAATTTGAATGACTTAATATTTCTGAGTATCTAAAATGAGGCTCTAAAACAGTGAAAAATTATGACTTTGTGTCCACTCTCGGATGTGATAGCTGTTTCCGCCGAATTCACTGAAATGATGCCCCGTTCAACTGACAACTGTCATTCAAACACCATGACTAAAACCTGAAAAAATGGATGTTACTTTGTCTCACAAATTTTGTATACCGACGCATATAGTAGTTACATGTTTGAGCTGTAAAAATATACCCGTTCAAATCTTCCGTGTCTAAGATCTATGCAACATGGTCATTGGAGAGTGGGGGCTTCAACAGCACAACGAGGCGCTCTAAGGCCCCTGTCCACGCACGAGTTGTCCTGTAGGACCTTTTGTTTCTCCCCCACTTCACCTGCCCACCTCTCTCTCCCTGATGTGCGCTTACTTGAGGCTAACAACAAGGTGCTCTAAAGCAACCACAGAAGCAGTCCACATGCTGGCTGCAGATTCGACTATTTTTTTTCTCGCGCTTGCATCTTTCCAAAGAGCTCTAAAGAGACCACACCAGTGGACCACCCTAAGGCAACATGCATTTTCGGGGTGTAGCCCTAGCTAGCTAGTTAGCTACATGGAAGCACTCAAGTTTTATAAAGTGGGGGAGTGAGACTCATGCCCAAGCGCCACTAGGCACAGTTTTCATAAATACATCATTCTTGATTTTGTTTCGGCAGCCATTGGACATACTCATCAGGGGCAGGAATTTCGGGAACGGACCGTGTATTTCCGGCCTGGTCCTGTCCATCATGGCCGCTAGCAGCCCCTGTCGTCGACTATTCCCAGGCCGAAATTTGGTCCCAGCATGTCCCTGCTCGTTATAAACATGGTGTTGCAAAATACGCTTCTGTTGGTTGTTTCGCTACATGCTTTGAACAGTAGAGAATGTGAAAATAGTAAAATAATCATGAAGTGGAGGTCAAGGCACTTCACTGGACAGCTATTCGTTATCAAAAGAAGGAGGCTTATTTGCTGAATGATTAAAAAAAAAAACAACAACAATGTAACAATCTCACCTCTGTAGTATTTATCATCATAGCAGTTGGAGAAAATAGATGAAAGACTGTTACTCATCCAAGCACGGTGAGTCAATCGATACATCAGCCAACAGAACTCGGTGCCAACGCCTCTTTAATTGCCTGTTCTCGGTGAATGATTCAGGTTCCGCTGAAGCCTTTAATGAGGTGTTGAATTTCACTGCAGGGATTGAAACGCGGGCAATTAAAAAGGCAGATGTAGCGCGGCCCAGGTGAACTGAAGGATGGCTACAAGATAGCATATAACATATTAACATCATCTATGCCGATGATTGGAACAGAGGTCCCAGATGCACCACTGCTGGATATATAGGAGGTCTAGCAGCACAATAAAGAACTGAAATTACCCAGGGAACGTGTGTTGCTCATATTAAATGTACTACCATTGCTTCTAACATGAATAAATACAACATTTGTTTGTCCAGTGCGGTGTTTACATGCATAAACCTACACTTCCCATCATTTTTTCTTGTTGTTAACGAAACGGCTGTCATAAATTATAAAACAGTACAGTATACGTAATTAGTTTGGGTATCTATTACTCATCACCACACTGTGAAACACAAACAAAAGGAAACAACATGAGTAAAAGCGCAGCAAACGTAATCGTTTTTACACAACGAGCCTTGTTTACGTTGGTTCATTCGGGTTAATGGTGCAAAAGTGTCTATTATCAACTAATCACAATTTGCTCCACTTTAAGCGCGGATGGATCGCTGAGTCGGGATTGAAGCAGTAAGCAGTGAATTCTAATTAAGGCAATTGAGTGTTGTGTGAAACACTTACCAACGGGCTAATGGCCTCTGCGCTAACATCCATTTACAAGCTAATAGCCTATCGTGGGGCAGCACAATAGGGCAGGAGGATAGTGCGTTAGACTCATCGTAAAGGCAGAATCTCTGTGATGAGTTAAAGACTCTAAATCTATATCGATAGTTTCAAAAGCAATTTTGATTTGTATACGTATATTTTTCAGAAAACTATTATTCAATAAAAAGAAGGGCTGTTTTTTTTTTTTTTTTAATAACAAGCTAGGCAGCCAAGACACAACCTATGAACTGAAGACAAACGACTGTTGGAAATAAATTGATACCATTTCGTGCAAGTTGTAAATGCTCAGTGGTTTCCAAAGTGCTTACGCCAGCAAAAAAACACCACTGAGTGAAATAAATCAGTGGCTTCTGTCTCTGTTTACAGAGTACAGAACTGTATATGGTACAATTACTCTGGGTTTTTTTTCTTTTCCAATTCTGGTGTTTTCTTTTAAGGACGGTAAATAAGTTTCTTTTCGCACACCTTGTCTTTTTCTGCAGCCACTTGTGTGTTGCCTCGCTTAGCTCAGCATAGATGAACCGCGTTTGGCCCATACTGAGCCTATTTTGACTCCTGTAATTAAAAAGGCATTGCCTCACTTTCTTTCTCCTCTTTCCCCCACGTGACAATATATACTTTTTGTTGTTGTTGTTGTTCAATCGCTCAGTTATCTGTAACCACCTCCCTTCCAAAAATCAATAGGTCATCTAATAATTTAATATTGACCAAATAGGTCTCTGGAGCCTGAAGATAAGGGATTTTTATGACTCTAATTGTGTTTTTTTTTTTTGTTGTTGTTGATTGTTTTCCCTCTTCATTTATAGTTACTACTAACACAAGTCACTGGTGCATACAAATTCGCTGCCAAAGTATGAAACCCCAAGACAAATCTTGCGGTCAAACGAGGGAGCTAATAATTTCATACTTGTGTAAGATTGTGGTGGGGGGGGGGGGGGTAGAATAATACAATCACGCAAGAGTTATTGACATTCTTCTTTTCTTGCATTATCCACTTGTTTTATTCCTCCCTCATTGTCGCAATTTCTAATAGCTGGGGATTAACATTTAATATACTTCGCTGTCGAGGATTAGAGAACAGGTGACACCGTTTTATTTCTGTGTCACTCTGGTGACGTGTGCACAAATTTCATCTAGGATTACCACAAGAAGATAAAACACAAAATGATAAAAATGATTGCTTTTGATGTAAGCCGCTTTCTATTTTTTTGAGACACAACTGGATTAAATTGATCGTGTGGACTCTCGCTCTCTCTGAAGATGATGGTCCGCATCTGCTGTTAATAACTGGAAGAAAAACATCAATTTGCCCTGTTTTAAAAGTATAGTGCTACTTGCAAAGTTCACCATAACTGATCCGTGGTACTGGTCACCTTCTAAGTTGTTCTGATATCATCCATCCATCCATTGTCTAATCTGTTTATCCTCACGAGGGTCGCGGGCGTGCTGGAGTCTATCCCAGCCGTCTTCGGGCAGTTGGCGGGGCACACCCTGAACTGGTTGCTAGCCATTCGCAGGGTACACACAGGCAAGGGTTTGTGGGAGGAAACTGAAGTACCCGGAGAAAACCCACGCAGGCACGGGGAGAACATGCAAACTCCACAGAAAGGCTTGTTTCAGTCAATAGTTTTGTTTTTGGGTTTTTTTTTTTAACAGAATAAAACATGTAACTCTTGTGATCAACACTTGACCTTCTCAAAGGTTGCCATCAGGACTTTTTGGAGTCTCTCAAATAGCCAGCCCATTCCCGACCAAAATTGGCGCACATGTCAGCCGGTAAAAAAAGTTCCCACTCTCTCCATCTCACAGGCGCCGAATTGTGCCAGGCCAAATTTTTGGTCCCAGCAGGTCGCTGCCTTCTGTTCTATTTCTCTGATCCGTGTTTTACATTGATTTTCCTTTTCAATCCAATAAGGTCATTGATTTCATCACTAAAATACCTGAGTTTGCATATTTCCTGTTCAAATACATTATTATTTTATATTTTTAAAATACTTTTTTTGTGAACGTGAAACTGCCAGGATGCTTTGGGTGCAGTGTACACTAACGCAATAGAATATAATATTAATAACATGCACCCACACACACACATACATACAGAAATTGTATTTATTTTTTCCATTTCCCACTCCACCCCGCGCGGTCGACTTGGATGCAACATTCAATCTCCAACAATCGAGCTTAGGACTTTTCAACTGTGAGGGATATCTTTCTTGAAAATGTTGGTCAAGCTCCAAACCCTACCACATTTGGAACAGTTTGTGCTGTCTGTTTAACAAGTGGATATTGCCACTTGAATTCAATCAGACGCACAGAGTGAGTGAATTGAATGACAGAGCGTGTTATCATCGCATTCAGTCCGCTTTTGTGGCCACAACGCTCCACAGCCCTCGCAGCTCATCAGACGTGACAGCTCCTGCATGAAAGAAGTAAACACCCTCTTGACATCCAAAGTGGGGGGTTTCACTGCCAGCTATCATATCATAGCAACACTGCGCCAATCATGCCCTCCTGAAGGGCAGAGGTTAATTAGGCGGCCTTCAGCACACGTGGCTGGACAGCAGCGTGTGGAATGTTAGAGTGACCATCCTTGGCCAGGGGATATTTGAGCCGCGCCATTTTGCACTCAGCACATGTTGTGATGCAGGCCTGACAGCATCCATGCAACAGGAAGTGAGTGTTGTTGCCATTACCATTCCCGAATCAAGCTTGTCCAGCTTGTTATACTCCTACACAGAAGTTCTATTTTAAAAATTACATTTATACGTTCGGTGAGACAATTTCAAGAGGGCGAAAAACGAATCGGCGATGGCGGTGTGTGCATCTCAATGTCTATTTCAGTCAAAATCCATCGCTTTTCTTTCACAGCAAATGTGTGCTGAGAATCAAGGTCTTTGTCGGCTCATTGTCGTGCCACGAAGGTTGGAGAACGGTGACGGCTATGCCATCGTCGGAGCTGTCAGACAGCGGTGTGTGGTGCAATCATTATCCTTAAGGCACATGTCAACAAAATTGATTACGCCTGAGCGTCGTCAAAATAAGAAGGCTTCACTACCTAAATGTTCACCTGTGAGCAGGGCTAAAAGATTTCGCAAAAGGTTTTCCAACCACGAGGCAGAACTCAAAAGAGCTTCAAAGGTCAGAGATGCAATACTTCTGGTGCAAACTGGAAACTGCAGTGCAAATTGTATTTAGAACGCACCAAATCACAACAGCATTGATCTCAAGTCACTTTCAATACTCAGTCTGACTAAATGGGTCTCATCATCCTTGCTGTTGCTGATGAAATTTGTCTCGTGTGTCACAAGAGGCATGGGCTTGATTCGCAGCCAAGGCTATGATGGGCCAGCCTTGAGCTAAAAAAAAAAAAAAAAAAGCACCCTAAAAACTGCTCCCCGGGCAATACAAGCTCCAGTGTGTACTTACTGTATTCACTTCTGTAATGGTTTCAATGCAGAAAACAAATGTGAAGACTATGCACCAAGTGTGAAATTCAGGACAATAAATTATCCAACTTTTGCCCAAACTGCAGCGCTTTGATCACCTCTGCTGTTGATGATGTGATTCCTGCCAAACCGAGCCGCCTTGCGTGAGTGTGAGCCTCCTTCATCGCATCTTTTCAAGTTTGGAGACAATCAGAGTTTTGCCGTACATGTCATAACACACCTCTACATTTTACTTCAGTCCTGTCATGTTTTGGTTGAAAGGTGCGTTATTAGAAACAACGCAATAAAATATTTGAAAGTGTATCATGTCCTACTTTTTAAAAAAAAAAAATGCAATTTTAGAACAATCTACTACTTTACACTGGTGCTTTTCTTTTCACTGTATTGAAGATATCCAAATGTCCATGGTGATGATCCGACAATTTATGAATTTTGCCGTCCACCTCAGATCTCGGTGTTGCATTTCTCCATGATTTATTCTTTTGACTGCATAGTACTTGAAAATGAAAAATGATGAGTATAAATGAAAAGTAAAAAGATGCACTCTGCTGAATTGAAAAAAAAAAAAACAACTATTTTATGCATAGTACTATCTCTACTCTAATGTTTGCCTGCATGACTTGTTTAAAAGGTTGCCCGTTTTATTTTGTACGACTGTAACTGGTGGCACTCGCAGCACACTTTACAGATTCAGAATCACTGATTTTAACTATTTGCATTGAAGGACCATCTGGTGTCATCAAAATTCTCAGCAGGCATTAAGACTGATATGTTAATTGATCTTGTGATGACTATTCATACAGGGAAAAGATATGTACGCATGGCCAAGGAATTTTTATGAGGCAATCAAAATGCAAAATCGCGTTACAAGTTACATCAAGGATGTTAATGTTGGCCGGTTTAACCGAGACGCAATGGGATGAATGTAACTATAATTCAGTCTGAATCACAATTAGGATTGACCTTCTCGACTTCTGACCTCTTCGAGTGTCATGTCAAAATGGCGAAAAGTGAGTTATTAATTATGAATGTTAAATCTATTGAATAGTTCATGAGATCAAGGGTTAAAAAAAAAAAAGTGAGCCTTTCCCGAACTTTAAGCCACACACACCCCCTTCAACAGATACGGTGCCTTTTTTTTTCTCCCCAAAAAGAAAAATACAAAGATGACGACAGCCAATGAACCATCAAATGAACCAGAAGCACCACTTCAAATTCCATTTTATTGCCACATAGTTATGCACATCCGGTAGTGGATATTAGCTGCTTTGATTATACACCGTTAAATATGTTTAAATGCGTTTTGATCAAGTAGTTAGCCAAAAAAAAAATTAAATTGTAGCATAGTAGATCATATCTAGCTTTTATTTTGTGGGAAAAAAAAATCACACTTGTGAAATTATTACACAAATCACTAGCTTGGTATTTTGTAACTCTGCTGCATACATTTACAGGATTTTTTTTTTTAAATTTCTGTTCCCTGTGGAAACAATAGCGTCAGTTTGGTGATCACCTGACGCAAATTTACCTTGAGGCATCCCAACTTTGACTGTCAGTGCTTGTCAACATAGCACCCAAATGATTCCAACCTTTTATCCTTCACTGCTGCCTTTGCTCTCTGTCTCAAAACAGACAGCTGGAGGTGCGTGTATTCTTACGTATTGATCTATTCCTTTTTAATGGCCCCCCACGCTTCCCTGAGCAGGAAGCGTCGCATGTAGGTTCCACCGGGACAAATGATGCTGTCAGGCCTCGCTGCCACTCTGGCGCTACTTAAAAGCCAAGTAGACAACCTTGGAAGCATGTTGAGCGTATCCCCGCGGGATACGGCCTTGTAGATAGCCTATGTCCTTGTCTTTCACAAATGTCATAACCTTTTGGTCTCACTCAGCTTCTTTCACATCTGGCGCCATCGAACAAAGACATGAAAATGGAAAAAAAAAAAAACGTTGCCAAAGGACATCCCTTATGTACAAAAGAAGCAGTCATTCACGAATTGCTTTTTCTCGCCGCGTGATGGCATGTCAATATGGTAAGAACAATCAATTAACCAATTAACTAAGTTTCTTAAACAATGTAGGTTTAAAAAACTGCTACGTGGAGGCTTTCTGTTCAAGCTGATAGGGCTAATTAGGACTTTTGTTTTTAAGTTTTGGAGTGGGCTACGTTTCTGCATCCCACTAGAATAGATTTGCCCGTCCATTGAGCAGCAGCTGAATCCCATCTCGCAAAACAAACAGTCGTAAACTGAAATTCGTTAATGTGAAATGTTCACAAATCGGACCTTGACCCCAAAGCAGAAAGTGAAGGAAAACATGTTTGTGTCCGAAACGTTTTTCTCCACAGTGTTTTGAAAAGAAATTCTGTTCCTATTTTCGCTGTACATTAATTTGTGTCTTTGCATGTCTTAAAAAGGAAAGTAGTTGTAATGCGCCGCGGGCCACTAAAAAGTGGATGGTGGGCCGCAAATAGCTTCCAGGCCGTAGTTTGGACACCACTTGTGTCTCGATATATATATACACACACAGTGTATCAGAAATCCCTGTCTGTTATGCAAGAAACAAACAATAAATATGTGGCTGCATGTTCTCGCTGTGTGACAGCATAGGAAGCGACATGCATCAATCATATTTCTAACCAGAAGCATTTGCAGGCCATTCCTCTCGTCTCCTGACCCACTCATTTCCTCATTGTGATGAAGTCGATGTTGCTAATGAAGGTCTCAGACACTTAAAGGCCAGTCGGAACTCAGTCAGCTGAGATAGCGAGCAATTATTTGCCCCGGATTCGGAAAGATATCGAGTGAGAACTGGCCAGCCAGAAGATGAAGGTTAGGACATTTTGGGAGCTCAGCTGGAAAGCCACGCTCTAATTCAGTGTTTGAAACTCTGACAAATTGAGCCGTGCTTTTTCTTCTAAATTGTACCAAAACACCGAACGCACCTGTGGTTCCTCCGTCCCTTTGACCGATAAACTTTTTGACTTTGTCAAAGATTGCATGATATTATCAGTCTTTTATTTTATGGTCTACTGTCTCACTCTACTCAGTTTTGTGTCTGATTTCAAAAATTCCCTGCAAGGGGCTCGTGGGGTCAAGTTCATACAAAAAAAAAGTATTTTTATCACATCCGGTGGTGTCCCAATGCGTTAGTCTTAGTGTACATTGTGTTGCTTCACTGTTGGACAGTTAAAAGCTGCAGCCCACTGCGTCTCTTCTACGCCTGCTGAAAAACCAGCTTAATGAGATCACTGGCAACCAATTCGGCATGGGTCAACTCTCCCTGAGAACAATTCATTTTTAATTGGTCTCAAATCTAATCCATTTCAGATTGTCCGCCCCTGCATTCTTCACAACGCCTGCCACTGTTCTACGTGATGTTGTCCGGGTACAGTAACCCTATTTCCACAGTAGCGCCCACCGCCACCCTCTACCAGAGATGCTGACAATTAACAAACCTCGAAAAAAAAAATACTTCTTAGTTCTTATCTTTTGTTCACAGCATGAAAGACAAAACCATTTATAAGGGTCATCGGCCCACAGAGCCAAAGGGGGAGAGCGACGCTAATGCTGACATCAAAAGCTAAGTCATTCTAAAATCAAGCATGGAGCGCGTTCAACAAACCACAATTTATTGAATAAAAATCTGTGAAATCGACCAATAGCGCCATATAAAAGGGTATAAAACTGTACGTGCACTTTAATGTTTACTTAAAGATATAGCAGCTAGTTAGACCCTGTGCAAGGAGCTAATATACAGCATAAGTCGTCACTCGGTGCTTGTTTTCGTCAAACATCATCAACAAATGGACAGAAATACGCCAATCACAGAAGATCCAAATCAAAGTCCTTTGTTCACAGAAAGCTGCTTGATTCCAAACAGGAGTAGAAACTTACCAAAATAAAAACAACGCCTTTGCTCAGACAACCCCCCCCCCCGGGGGGGCTCAAATTATCAAAGAGTGCACAGAACACATCCTAAATTCGTTCGTACGATTGAAATTAAGACTGTGCTTAAGTACAATAAAATCCATATTTATCAAAACGTGCGGATATTCCAACTCCATATTGTTCATCTGGGGTGTGGTGTTTGAGCTTCATAGTATGAGTATACTGTATTCAGTCCCTAGCAATGGTCGACAAATATAGTCCACTTTGTTTGAACTCCATTCGTGTATGCTTTAGCCACACGTTTCCTTTTATTTTCTTCGACTTTACCAGTGTTCTTCTCATCCTCCGTCTACTTTGGCTGACGAGCTGTGCCTCCCGCTTCGGTTCCATCAAAGTGTCACTTCTAATTTGGTGTTTGTGCTGACTCCATCCCTGCTAGCAATCAGTGAAGAAGACATCCATTACTCCTCGCTGTGAAAGCTCCCTTCAGATTCCCACTGGACTTTAATGACACCTGACAGAACACAGGTTTACTACTTAGCAAACTGCCCTACCCCAAATCCCACGGAGAGAGCCGATGGGGCCGGCTTGGAGACTACATCCTGACTTGGTGTACAAACACCACACAAGAGGAAAGCAAAGCAAGTGATCTGCGATCATAGAGTTCAGATTCTGGCCAAGAAAAAACACATTTTGTTGAAAAAAACGTGTTGAAAATGTTTTGATTACACAAGTCATGGATATTTTTTTGTGCAGTGGACCTTATTCAGTTATTTACAGGATACATGAATGGAAAATGCTACATTAAAAAAAAAAGATATTAGAGTGAATAATGTAAATTGAACTTTTCAGGGCTCAAACTGTACAATTGTAAACCTTGAACTGTTAATTTATTCATTCAGATTTTAACATTGCCATCTGCCATACAATTATGAATAGAAGTTAACCAATTATACAGTAAAACTAAACAGAAGTACTCAATAAAAGTAAATAAAACAATTTTATCATTTACTCACCTTGTGAAAACAGCTTGTCAAAAAATGAGTCTTTTATACTTTCAGTTACATTATACTGATATTAAGTGAATTCATTATATGTAAATGCAGCCAAGCATCATGTCGTTGCTTAACATTACATTACGTTTCCTCATCGCCATTAATGGTAAACTTTTCTGTTAGCCTCTCAAGAACAAAAAAGAGACAAACTAGAAGCAAAACATAATGGTGGAGTCACAAAACTCCACGTTTTGAGCCGCATTGAGAAGCGTATGCCAGATAAATATGCTTAAAAACAAATGAAGCATATTTATCCGGAATATTTTGGTCCGCCTCCAAATTGTTCCACTTTCGAAGCATTCCACTATGGGTGTTTCCACCACCGCATTTCCAAAATATTGATTACAGACCACAGAAATGATCTATGAGGCTCACTGCTTTGTGAGCCAAAAGTGCAAAGGCTTTTCACTTCGAAAACTTACTTGTGTTTGCTCTTCATCTTAAGGCAATCCAAGTGTTGCTTGTCACATCTCTCGCTGCAGCCCCGAGCCATTTGTGACCTGCATAGACAAAGTAAACAAACAATGTGGCATTGCTGAAGGAAGCCTGACTTTTTTTTTTGTGCCCAAGGTGGCCCAAAGCATCTTGCCACGAGCAAGACACCACACCACTCGATGCCCAAGGTGGCACAGAGACAAAAAGGTTCATCACTGACTCAATTACCGGCAGCTTTAAATGGGTAAGAAAGAAGTGCCAAATATGATCCTATCATCATTATTGCTATGTGCTCATCATCAAATGTACTCATGAAATGCTTAAGCCAAACTCTTTTCGGACATTTAAACTAATTTTGCTGAAGAAGTTGACCCGCCCTGAAAGTGAAGTCATAATTCTTCTATTACTGCGGGTCGAAAGAAACTTATAAATGCGCAGAAACACATAACACATAACTTGGCAAGAGCTAGTGTTGGATGAGAGATAATAATTGTTTCAAATTGACCCGGATCCAGTAATAAGATGGCAAGGGTGGCACCACTTTCTTGGTTGCAAACTTTTAAGTCTTTTAATTTACTTCTAGTTTTTCATTTTATGCAAATTGCCTTTTAAAACTGCTCACTTAATTAAGTACGCCGCGATGGAAGGCAAATTTAATACATGCCTTTCTTTGCATCTGTAAATCACATTGTGTGAGCTGAGCTGGCAATACCAATGCTAATCCGTTTATTGTTGTGACGGTATTTCATCTACGCTGACCTGCAAAGTATTGTATACTTTATGGTATTCGAAATGTAAATAAATCTGCACCAAATGTGTATTTCTATGACCGATGATTCCATATTTTGTACATGAAAGCAGCTCAAAGAAGTGATGCCCTCTTTTTTGTGAAGTACAAAGTAATTCTTACCCAAGGACAAGATGACAGTTTAAGGTTTTAGCAAAGTTGGAGCATTGCATTGGTATGTCTTGAGACAGTCAATCAATCAGAGGAGTTATTCTAAAGCATTTACTTCCCATGCCTGCGCTTTCTCCCCTCTGACCAAAAACAGCAAAATTTAGGTTATCTGATGGCTACCCAAGATTATCTTGACATATGATCTTGTGGTGTGAAGTGTGTTAATGATTTCTTCCTACCTGTTCAAAAAAACAGTAAATGCAGACAATCGATTGTCTGTTAAAAAAATAAAAAAATAAATAGATCTATATACTCAACGAAAAATTCTGTCATGTGGGATCATCAGCACCAAGGATGACCGAAGCGACGGAGCCCATGGCTGTCGAGTGGGACCGAATCAAAGTCAAGAAGTGAACGGAGTGAAGACAGCACATAACAAAGGCAACTGGCAACAGTGCGACGGTCAACAGAAACTGTTGAATGTTTCATCAGCAGATGGAAAGAAATTGTCAGATAACAGCTCGTCTAACCCCTTTGTATTTTGGATGCCCTGTGGCACAAGGCGAGCTCTTGTCAGATCGGTTGCTACATCATCTTCTGTTTCAACATGTAGACTTCTGCTGTCGGGGACAACATTCTGGATTGTCAGCGGAGATCTCCGTATATGAGTGTGCTGTGAATAATAACAACCCGCATTATCATTACCCTAAATTCTTATCCAGTCTAACTTTAAAGCAGTTTTGTTGTGGTCACCTAAACGGCATGTTTCGTTTGAATTTGGAACATTATACATTGTCAGTCTTTTGAGTTTTACATCGGTAAGAGTAAATCGTAATATTACACTTGATAACTGCAATGTCGGAAAAGTTGCGGACAGAATTGGGACTCCGCAATCAGACACAGATAAAAAGTTTTGCCAAATATTTATTTACTGTAAATTTCCCCCAGTGTGGGACAAATAAAGGATATTTTACTTAACAAACGCAAAACCGACAAGAATCCAGGAAAAGGCGAAAACAAACAGAAAACACTTGCAAAAGGCAAGGGACAAGAAAACGAAAATTGCTTGTCAACTCATAAGATCCAATGCACAAGAATATACAACAACAAAATACAAGAAAAATACTATGAACCAACATGATGATTGTTTTTGGGGGGGTGGGGTGTCAAGAACATCTAGAAAAATTAAAGCACTTGGAGTCATGAGTAAGGCTTAAAAATCCACCAGCCAGTTGTTGGCGTAGCATGGCTTTTAAAGGCAGCTGAGGTTACGAGGATGATTAGTGTCAGGTGTGGCTCATTAGGGAACGCCCACTCTCCAGTTGGAGACTTAAAAAAAAAAAAAAACATGACCGAATCATGACATGCTACCAAGCAACATAGCTTTTCTATCGCCTCGGTGGCGTGAACATGACGTATTTTCACAAATTAAAAACTGTGGCGAGGAGGAAGAGATGTGGGAGTGTGAGCTTGAGAAACCGCGGGGCACCGGTGACCTTTTCTGTCCGCGAGAGGCAAAGTTGAAGTTTGTGTGAGCTGATGAGATGTCAGCCGCAGCTCATCTGATGACACTTCTCACTTGTGGCTCACATTTGCTTTTCTCAGGGCCAGCGGGTCCTATAATTGAGGTGACGCCATGTGGAATGTGCAGAATTCTTGCGGGACCAAAAAATATCCATGTGGAGCATTGTGTGGTTATATAGAAAACTTTGGTCAGGGTTTAGCAAACACGGCTTAGTGTATATCCAGTATCTAATCTGAAAAGAAAAAGAGGAATAGGCTGCAGTATATATCACATATTGCAGCACATTCTGCAGTACCACATATTTCAAGTGAAAATGTAATTTTCGTAGATAGCTAAACAAACGGCTTGCTGCTCCCTAATGTGCCAAGAAATGTAGCAGAAAAAGTCATATTTAGACATTAAGTCTTTAAATCCATGCATTCGTTGCATGGATTTCATAGAGATGAGTCCACCACCATCCCACCCACCCCTGCCAGAAAAACCATGCGAGCTATAAGATATGTAACATTGTCATTTAGAGAAATACAGCTTGCTCAGATAGTTCAATGCCAGCGGGCTTCCGTCCTTATGCAGTATTTAAAAAGGGCAAGCTGAGCACATTTGAAATGTTAATCAGGTTTGCCCTCATGTGTATAATTTATATTTAATTGTCACTTATTTGTGGGTACAAGTGTAAATTACATTTGGCACACAGCAGAACCATCTCAACGGAGAGAGGGGGGAGAAAGGTGCTACCATGCAGGAGGTTATGGATTTATTCTGGAAATGGGTCCAGGAAACCAGGACAGTACAGTGACATGACACGAATAGTGTTATTGTTGGTGGGGTGTTTATTTTTTTTTAGACAGCTGGTATTCATTAGATTGTGCAGGTATATGTATAATTGTTGTAGCCTGTGAGTGTACTCTCTGAATTAAAAGAGACATGAAATTATTATTTGAGTCTATTCAGTGCCTGACAAGTTTGACATTGAACCACCAAATCGATTTTCTGTTATCTGTGAAAAAATTGTGAAAGTTACGGGGGTCACCAAGCCAAGAGTCACTTCTATAGTACGTGGTTAAATTAGTCAGTGGTTGCTTCACACAAATGCCATTCATTTGAAGTCTGGCTATGGAAGGGTGAACATTTCCGACCTTGGAGGGAGTCTCAGAGTCTCCAATAGCAACATAAAAAGTCACTTTTTTGGATAATAATCACTCGAGAGCTCAGAGAAGTCATTAAACAAAACAACAAAGTACCAGGCTCCAAAATTAAGCCTTATAGCCTATGTTCAATTTTAGTGATGATTTCATTTACAACACATTGACTAGAAAAAAAATATATATATGAAAAATGCTATAATGAGTTAATCAATTACAAAAATATTCAAATACTTACTTCACACTGAGAGAACATCCTGTTTCCGCCGGGTAGCGGCCATGCGCTAATAATGTCGAACACCGAGTATGGTAACTAAATTAGCAACACTGAGTAGCCTTCACTCGGTCACATGCCCTGTCGTCCTGGTAACAAAATCTGTGCTCATCAGTTGCATGAGACAGGATCGCACGAGGCAGTGATTTGAAGCAGAGTGAAAAATAGATATTAAGTGTGCTTTTTTTATTATTATTATTACTTTTGCATTTGACAGAATGGCAGAGAGTTTATTTTTAATACATCTGGGAATTGTTAAATATAGTGATGAAACTGCATATTTCTCCTATCAGTACTAAGTCAGGTTGAACAATGACATTGCTTACTGTCCTGCAAATTCCTGTCTGAGAGCCCAACTTTTTTTCTTTTTGACAGAAAAAAAGCAAAACAACTTTTTCTTCGGTCGCAAGTCATCAGTGTCACTTCTCCTTCTGCCGCTCCCAATCAAAATCAAACAGAGGCGTGACTTGATTACCAAGGTGTCTGCTGTCACAGCACTTGCAATCAGAAAAATCTTGTGCACGTGCGCCCTCTCCCTTCCTCTTTTGACATCCTTCCTTCTTTCTTCCCCTCCAGAGCCTCTCTGTTCTCTCCCCAGTCGGGATTATTTACCAGCACATGCAGCAGACTGAAGCGGCGCAGCTCCCCTGCCCCGGGAATGCCCGCAGCCAAGCAGCAATCAAAGCAAAGCGCCATCTCTCTTCCACCTGTTCCCATGGGTGCTGCGGAGGCAGTGCAGTGGGGATGAGATGGGAGAGGTGGTGCTTAGGGAGGGGAGCGAGACGGAGGAAGCGGGGATGGAGAGTGTGAAGAAAAGACTTTGTGAGAGAAATAAACAGTGGATCAGAGGATTGGAGATGGTCTGTGGGGTGATGACTGGGGGTTAAAAATGAAGGATGACAGTCGCTGTAAAAAGTTGAGTAGACAGGTGACAAAGTCCATGGATGTTACACGCAAAGAAGCAAGAAAAAGAAAGAAGAAGAAGAAAGAAAAAAGCTCCACTGTCCTCACCACCATGATGAATATGACTGAGGACCGTGAGAAGTTGCAAGGTCTGCCAGTGTACTTCTGTTATCCATTTTCTATACACCACTTATGCTGTTCAGCATCATGGATGAGCCGTAGCCTACGACAACTGAACCAGGTCCTATGTGGGCCCCCCGCCCCGATGAAAAAAATGTGGCCCCCTCCATCATTTAAGTGGTCCATTTCCGAAGCTGACTCAAAATTAAAGCAACAAGACTCCAGTGTCACCAAGTGTCAACATTTGAAGGTATCTGTAGACTCTTCTATTATTTTTGTTTCGCATCTGCCTGACAGCTGAAACTATTGAAAAAAAAAAACCCAGCAACCCCACCTGGACCAATGGCTCTGCTCTCTCTTCTCTTCTCCAGTGGGCACACATAGCATTAGAAATGAAATCTTTGTCCTTTTTCAAGTTTGTATCCAATGAAGGACTGTTAATCGATGGTACAGTATACTAATGGCATGCTATGTTACATAACTGGATGTAGAGTAAGATGAGTAAAACCCCACCTCGCATCACATCACATAGCGTAACTTAAGATAGCATAGCATCGTAGCATTAGCGTCATGTATTTTCCACATGACATAACTTCTCTTAACACATTATGCAAAATATTTAACACACAAGAGGTTATTAAGCCCCCACGGAGGAAGTGATTGACACCATACAGTGAGAAAATGTTTTAATCATAGATAATTGTTCATGAGTCATATTCTGCAGTGCAGAGCTAGCACTGCTTCATATTTAAAGTGAATCAAAGAGCTAGAATTTGATCCTCTTCTAGAGATGGGAGAAAATACAGCTACAGAGGATAATGTCAGTGTTAACAGCTGGTTCCACGAATAAGCAAGTGTTTGATACTGAAAGAACCTCATTCTATTCAATTATATTCTACTCCTGGGAACTAATGCACAGATTTCTCTTTTGGAAGTTGCACAGTTTCATTCGCACATCTGTGTGAATATTTCACAAATTCAAAGTGGTCGCATCCTTTGAAATGAACGGCTTTGTAGCGCCCACAAGCAACAGGCTCTCCTGCCTATTAGCCACAGTCAATCTCGCAATTATACCATGATGAAGTTAGTCTGTCTTTGTTGTCCATTAAAGTAATTATCACATGCAGTAATTGCCTTTTAAAATAATGGGCACCCAAAATATCCAGTAGCTGAATTTTGATTCGCGCTAAAACTAAATTAGACCCATGATGTTTAAGACGAGTGTTAAAACTACGTCAGGGAGTCATTAAATCACAGGAAAACACTTGCTGGGATCATTAAATGTTCAAGAAACGCAATTCCCACACCTTTGTTTTGAAAGTGCATTAACAAGCCTATGAAGCTGATAAATCTGTTAACAAAAACTGCATCCAAAAATGTATCTGGATCCAAGTAGATGACCCACAGTGGGGTCAGGTCGGTCTGGAATTTGTAACGTGAAAGCGCTGGTTCCCATTTTAGCTGGGAGATTTTTACTTTGCACAATGTCTGTCCCCTTTAACGCTCTTTCTGTATTTATTTCGGGAAAAACTTATGTTGTGTTTTTATTTATGCTCACTCCCCAGTGCTCTCTTGGTTCAATAAATACCTTGTTAAATCCATAGTTTGTTGGTGGTGTGCTTTGGGGTCCTCGTTTGGTAATATTTGCACGCATAATTGTCAAAGGTAATGATAACTAATGTTGTGGCCAAATGTGTTTGAGAAAAAAAAAAGATTTGTTAAAATGAGGAGAAAACGTGAAATACGAACAAATGCATCGTCAAGGTTCAGCACCCATATTGTTTTTTTTAAAAAAACAGCATTTTAAAAATATTTGTATGTATATTCTGGGTTCTCCCACATTGCCCCCATGCATGACGTTTGGTGAAAATATTCATATTAATCAACATTTTTGGAGTTTAAAATAAAAACAGTGGATCAGAGTATTACCCCGCCCCCTCCCCGCCTCCTCCACAATGCATTTCAATGTTCGTTGATGAGACACAGATTTTCACCATTGGCAGCCCGGCCCGGTCGCTATCCTCCGCAAATAGCAAGGGTACACAGGATACAATGAAAAGAATGAGAGTGGGCGAATAAGACAGCACGGCGCAGGAAAGTGTGTCGGGGCCTCATGCCAAGTGAGGGCCCGATAAACACCTGAGCCTCAAACAATGATGATGGCTGTCACGGAGCGAGAGGTGGCTCACGCTCACAATAATAGTAATAAACAGCAGCGTAAATGAGCTTGCCGCCTGCATGCATCCACGTGTGCGCAAATGAGCTCCCCTCTTATCGTTGACGGGGGGCTTTATGGATGGCTTGCGCATTGTCGGGATAAAGGCAGATCCATTTGCGTCTCACATTAGGTGAGCGCACGGGTCCATCATTTCTTTCAGGGGCCATCATCCCACTCCCGCGTTCTGAGATCAGACCACCACCCTTTTCACGCTCCCTCTTGAAGGCTTTTACAAACCTGCCCTTGCTCTTCCTTTTCGCACAGGCTGTGATGTTATATGATTAGCCAACCCCTACATGTTTAAACTCTGTGTTGTAATGATACGGTATTTTCCTCGCCGTTACAAGACATTTCTTCTCAGCTCTGAATGAAAATGTTACTGAAAAAAAAAGGTGACGGTATAAACACGATCGGCTGGCGACCAGTTCGAGGTGTTCCCCGCCGACTGCCCGAAGACAGCTGGGATAGGCTCCAGCACACGCGTGACCCTTGTGAGGATGAGCGGATTAGAAACTGGGTGGATGTCAAGCGCCTACTGGAATCAATCAAGCATTTTCAAAATACTTAAAATCATTGTTAACACTGTGCGAAGAACTCATTTATGACGTGCTAATCTAGACTCCACATTTGAGTTAATCTAAAACCTTTTACATACTTTAGGTTGGGTACTGCTGTTTTGGAGAGCAACAGGGTTCCCAAGTGCTCAGCGGTTACTTCTTTAAAGTCTGTGGGCCCTATTTCCATGTGCAGCGCAAGTCTAGCACAAAGTGTAGGCTAATGGTGTGCAAGGGTGGAGTTTTCTTTCTTTTGGCATTTTCAGATACGGGCGCAGTTAGAAATAAGCACTTGCGCCGATGTGGGACTGAACACAGCCAACTTAATCCCACTCAATCGAAACGGCTCCCCTCATTTCCTTTAAATTCAGCCCAGAAGAGTTGTGCTGTCTACATGGCGGAAGCATAATGGACTCGCTGGAATCCGTGCATGAGATTGGTGCCGGCAAGGTACGTTTATAAGGAAGTGCAAGGAGATATCCACTTGGGGTTTATGTAAAGTTGGCCGCTGCGAACCACCGATCATGCATTTGTGTGTGTCTTTTTCAATCATTCTAATCTTTAAAATAACAGACGTACTGCACAGCTTGACGAAGTAGGTAATACGTGCTAACCATTTTTATCTCCTGCTATCCCTATTTCTATTTTGTCTATGATTAAAAGACTAATTGAGCCAAAGAGTATTGAATATCCTGTTGTGCATGTCACCAAGAGTGATTTTTCTTCCCACACCCTCATGTTAATAATTGAAGCTTTATGGATGTTACTGTTTTGTTAAATACGGCATCAAGACAGATATTTTTGGAACGAACTCTCGAGGTCAAGCTTGCCTCATGGCATGAAAAGATCTTTCATTCAACGTGACATAATTGACCTCCTTGACCAGACTATTCTGAATGTGTCATCCATTAATTTAATCAAAACTAGAACTGAAATTAGAGAAGAAACACCACTGATGGTAACAGTCAAGTCACCTGACTTGTGATCGGTGCAGGCAGCCTGGGTTTAATTCCCACGAGGTGTCTCTATGCGTGCCCTGTGATTGACTGGCGACCATTCCGATGTGTAGTTTGCCTTTCGCCT
This sequence comes from Hippocampus kuda, assembly GCA_901007745.1. Taxonomy (NCBI): domain Eukaryota; kingdom Metazoa; phylum Chordata; class Actinopteri; order Syngnathiformes; family Syngnathidae; genus Hippocampus; species Hippocampus kuda. Next base: position 46,640 of record CAAKHF010016605.1, read on the forward strand.
CAAATCAACTGGCTTAGGCTCCAGCTCTTGACCAGAAAGCTATTTCGAAAATGGATGGCTCGATGGATGAACAGGAAACACATCACAAAATCAAAGTACGTCGACACAAATAACTAACACAGATGATTCTGTCAGGTTTTGAGACGTCAATGAGGACTGAAATGAAATATAGTATACGTGAATGGACAACAACCACAATTCTGTCTCGTCATGTGTGCTGGTTTTTTTCTTGAGATCAACATTGCTTCCACTCAATCGTCACACTCGAGACACAATCTGCTGCTCTGAGGGCTATCACCGTGAACAAAGATGTGTCAGAGGCCTCACACCTCGGCCCATTAGCCGGACGCAATGAGGAACTGTGGCAGGTCCACCAACGGGAGTCCACTATGACAGCTTGGATATGGTACAGTCAGTGTCCTGTGGTGGCTTGGTGACAGATGACGCCGCTCCGCCTGTTGCTGTGAGCTGTCATCGTTCCTATTGATTGGGTGACAGATGAGCCCCAGGAGGAAGTACGCAGCGGCAGATTGGGATTGCTTCTTGTATTTGCTTCCTGCTTTCTTGGCATGATGAAATTGACACAGACTCTATTGATCGAGCAATTGTAGGAGTGGATGGCAAGGAAATAATTGTTCATCCTTAGATCCCCTACCAGACCTTGCGGACATTGGCTGGATGCGAACACCCTCTGGAAGACCAACAAGGCGTTTAACTGCGAACATCATGAAATTGATTCCTGCTTGTCCCTAACCACTTGCTCATTAGCTTGGCTAACAGCGGTGGTAGGCAATCCACGAGCAAATATAAATATCGATTGGCCGGGAGGACGCAGCGCCTAAGTCGCAAAGAAACCGAAAGCTACTTGTTAGGACTAGAATCAAGCGAGGACTTAATTGTGTTGTGTCGCTCAGAACTTTTTTCGATTAGCTCGTTGCTGCTTGACATTCAGGTGGGCTCAATCAAAACAGCTCCCGCCTTTAAGTGAACGCCGCCACATATTGCAAGGCGAGTTGCAACAGTGTGGGGCCAAAGATTACTTCTAATGGTGCTCTTAAATCAGCCCGAGTGTCAGGATGAGGGGCTTGTGTGGGCGCGACATCCACCAAACCGCATTACTCACTCTCTGGAGGTCCGCGGTGAGGGGACAGCGGTGTTATATAAAAGCTGCCTTAACTCGATGCTCTAATTGCCTGTTGTTCTTCAGCAACACTCGAGCTGACGGAGAGGCATTTAAAGACAAGGATTATAGCTTTTAGAAGCAGGATCGATGCCGGAGGAGGAAGCGAGCACCTCTCATATACAGCGAAACCTGAGAATATTGACGTTGTCAAAGCCTGAGAGGTCTCGAGTGTAACTAAATTTATCTCAGCAGGTGAAGTTTAACAAGGTTGTTTTGGACTGAAGCGCATAGTGTATTTTTCGCCGGCTCGAGGTCTTATTTACCAAAACAGATCATCCATTTTATTGTACAGGGGAGGAAAGTGACATGTAATGAGAAAATAATGAGCGGCACGAGTAATGAGCCCTGCGCCAGCCATCGTCATCTATATCGAGAAATGTAACTATTGACTGAGACAAGGTACTTTACTCACACATAAATGAGCCATTGAGATTTATGATGGCAAGAAAAGGTGGAGTACACGCGCTAATTATGAGCAATTACCATTAATATGTGCAATGTTTTAATGACCCTTGATAAGTGTTGAATGGGCTGTACCAAGAAAGGCAAGGGACAGTCAGGAAATACAGTTTTCTAATCTGAATTTGATCAATAAAATTCAGATTAGTCAATAAAATAAAATGAATTCTTTGGTCAACAGTGCACATGGTAGCATCATACAAACTGTATTAATCATAACACCTCTGCATTTTTGCCTTTTGGACAAGTAAACCGACTGTATAAGGTTAAAAAAAAGTCAAACTCAAGGCCCGGGGGCCAGATCCGGCCCGGCACATCTTTTTACATGGCCCGTCATAGTAAATCATGCATATGAACTTCCATGATCCTTGCTAAAATCTGCGCCGAAATTTCAAATTGTCACGTGTAATACATAGTGTTGAGATTTCGCAAGAATTTTTGTGTTACTCTATTTACAGTAACTTGAACAATAGTGGAACAAATTATGATCCTTGATGTTTGATTTCCAAACGATTCACCAATCCCTTTGTTGTATACATTTACCTGAGAAATGTAGAGTTATCTTAAAAAGTGTATCTGGATCCAGATGATTTTATTTCATGCAGCCATTTGATGAGATAAAAATTTAGTAAATTCAACAAAAACTTTTCTTCGTGCACAAGATTCGCCACTATTTCATATTCCTGAAGGGAGAAAAAGAAAGACATTGATAACAGGCCATGGCCGCACACACACGCACACACACACACACATACACCTGGAGGCCATGCTCCAGACATCCTCAAGAGTACAATGGGGGCAAGGGAGACAGTGATGGATTACAGGCACATCTGGGTTGAAATAAGTAGGTCCCACATCCCACCTGCATGCAGCAGGAGGCAGGAATCCTACATAATGGCTGCTCATACTAAGGCCAGGTAGCCAAGGCTCTCTAATGCCTTGTCAGCATGCAGGCACGCAACTTGTCACAGTGGGATTTACCACTCAGAGGGCAGAATAAAGCAGTCTCATAAGGAGTTTGGGCTTTTCATACACTGAAAAAAAAATGGTGTGTTGAATTGACTCAATTTTATTTTAAGTGTCTGCACAAAATGAAATCATCTAGATCCAGATACACTTTTTAAGTAGATATAGAGTCTACCTCAAAATGTATTGAAATCCAGATGATTCTATGGTGTACAGCCACTTGACATAATAAAACTGAGTAATTGCAAAAAACGTTTTTATTTCATATTATTGTAATTACATTTAGGTTTATTGATAAGAAGGATTTGTAACTTATCATCAAGGGCTGACTACAAGACCCTCCGCCAGAGGTCCCCAAACATCGATCCGCAGACCCGTAACGGGCCTCGGCTCATTTGGGACTGGGCCACACAGAGACAGACCTGCAAGTTGTGAGCAAATTTACTCCATCAGATGTGGCGGAAATGTGCGCGACTCTAGCCAATCGCAGTCCCCCTTCTAACATTGGTGTGCAAGTTCAAATAAATAGAATTCTCCTAAAAATGAATGAAGACGCAGTCAACACAAAGTAATCGCAACAAATTGACCAAACGTACAGCTACAGGTGCAGCTGATGGGCAGCCATGACTTGCGAAGATGAAGCTGTTTTGAAAAGAGAAGTTCCTCCGCTAGCGGTCTCTCTCGAGAAAAAGAGACGTGGCGGAGGAAGCTGTTGTGCGTGGTATGTTGTCAGAAACAAGACAACACAAGAAACCTGTTGAATCATTCGAACAAGTAGCACCCAAGTGATCAAGTGGAAAGCATGAAAATGCGAGCGGAGTTTGCACAGCCTGCCTACATAAACATTAGCAGTTTAGTCGCCAAGAACTAGCTTACAGCCACAATGACAATTACAATGACAATTTAATAATAAACAAATAATACTGTCATATGTTTCTTTTTGTGCTAGGGTGTTTTTTTATCCTAGACTTAAATTATCCTCAGAAGAGGATAGTTCAAGCGTGTTTTTTTTTCCCTCTCACTACCTTGTGGTTTCCTTTCTGAAGTCTGACTGTAAATTTCCCCATTGCGGGACAAATAAAGGATATCTTAAATCTTAAATAAGCCAGGCATTTACACTCATATTTCATTATGTGCAGTCCTCAAACAGACCAGGCAGTATCTGAAGTGATATAAGGCGAAGATGATTGGGTTTCTCTCTACATAAAAAGTATATTCCCAATGAGCTAATAGCTTTATCACCGAAGAAGTACAACAGACATCGTTGGCATGTGCTTCCAGGGAGGTGTGTTCACGCTTCAGCACCCGGCTTGTTTGAGAAGCTCTGACCCCATACCGCAGCTACTGGCCGGTGCTGATGAAGTGCTTGACAGGCGGTTGTAAGGCAGGTTGGATTAATTAGCACAAGGGCGAGATGCTGCTGTGGCCGTGTAAAGCCCTGACCTTTTTATGTTTGGGTGAAGTCAAACAGAATTGATCTTGGCGGGATAGCACTATCTGCCAAGGGTGGGCGTTAATAGATTTCCATCAACGGTCTCTGTTTTGGGCAAACAAAACATAGCCTGTTATGAGCCATGATGACAGATCACTATCGTAGGCTTGAGCCTGGATATCCCATCCCATTGTAAGTCATTAATATTGCCTCAAACGTAATTTCAGAAGATGCACACTTTGAACTCAAGAAGATAACATTATTGCATTCATGGAAAAAATATTTACGCTGATTCACAAATGCATTTTAAACCATCTCAGTGGGCCACCATTTTGGCCAAAATCATCGTCTCCCGTTGTTGACTGAAAATGATGTCATAACTACCCTCAGGCTCGCATTGTAAACGTCAAATGTCCCAACCCAGAAAACCGGTAACATTCCCAATACTCAAAGCCAAATGTAACATCACAAAATCCCAATAATACTAATACTTGCTGAGCAGCTTTTGCTCCGCAATGCACACTTTTCTTTTCAACTGTACTGAGTGTTGTGTTATGGTCTTCTCTAATACTAATAGGAGTGTGCTCCCACTTTAAAGTAATGACTGGTGCCCAATCCACGTTGTATCTGTCGCTCAATGTCAACCGGGCTAAATTCCAATTCACAATTCAAACAGGATGACCGTCACAATGCAGCATCTGTAACCTTATCACAAGTACTGTAACTCCAGCAGTTCCATAGCTTAGTTTTCCTGAATAGGTGCTCAACATTATGCACTGCTCCTCACCTGACATCGAATGTTGAGAGAAAGAGAATGCGGGGAAGTGAGGTGGTCAGTGAGCTTGCCGCCGCCGGTGTAAAAATGTACATCAACAAGCTTGACACATTCCGAGTGAGACCCTCAACTAGCCTCCCACTCTGGAGCACAAGCACAGCTCTTGGCTACTACTTTCAAGCTAGCATCACGCTATCACAAGCCTTGCGACCTGAACTCAGTCAGCCCAACATTTTCAAACTTTTTGGAGTGTCGATTCAGTGGGTGGCTGCATATTTCACCTTTGGGGCGTCTCTCTCTCTCTTTCTCTCTCTCAAACTGTGCAAAAAATGAGTTGAGTACTTCTGGTGGAATGTACGTACATTTAAGACACCAACTAATTCAGTTAGTCAAAAGTCAAAAAGCTGGATAGCTTTAGGGTCCCTTCATATCAGGATATTTTTATCGTACCGTGGTTCAGCGCAGCTATCATCCCTGTCCCTCGCCTGGCCGCATTCATGCTGCCTTTCATTACTTCATCATACAACATGGCAGTATTGCAGTTGTCCTCATTGGCTGCTTTGTTTTTCTTTCTTTTCCCTGCTCACCCCGCTCAAGTTCTCCTCTCCCAAGCACCCTTGGGTCAGACAAATATACCGTTTAATCATCAACCAATAAAAAAAATAATAATAATAATACTCATAGCCACAGTCTGCGTTTCAACAAAGGCAACTGACTGATGCCTTAGAAAAATCCCTGCAGAACAAAAATTATGAAAGGTTCATTTATGACTGCTCTTACAGCTTTCCTGTAACATCTACAAGTGTTCAATGGATCGTGCTGTACAAATTTGGTATTTTATACTTTTACTGTTATGTTAGGGGAGAGTTACTTGAATAATGTTGTAGTGCTACCTGTTACCATTTACATTTTCAAAATTGTGCATCTTTGATAAAAGCGGAATTTCTGACACGTGCGAGCTGTTATGGGTGTCTAATGGCATGATCAAAGAATCCACTTTGTGAATTTACATGACATGCATCCGACCGTTTTTATTCTTCTAACAATATGGCATGATTCAAAGACAAGCAACCAGGTAACAAAAGGTTGTAAACTTGTCCATCACTCTTAGACGTGTGTTGTTGTTCTACTTCTTCTTAGGATTGAACTCATATCAAGTGGGCGCCATTCTCCATCTGGCCTGATGGCTACAGATGCTGTTGCCAGACTTTTTTTCTGATTGGGCCATCTGGACCACTCTTTGGAAGAGCAGACTGAAAGTAAATATAGCGTCGGAGTTTTCTCCGCTTCCCGTTCCTTTTTAATGTGGCGACGTCGAGAACTTGAGTGCACTTTTAAATGGAAGGCACAGCCAAATGGACACAGTGCCTGCCCTGTGTCATAGCATTAATATGAACCAACTACAAAATCCTATATTTAAAATAAGGTCACTCATTGAGGCCATAGCATAGGAATATTCCAGGATGGACATCTTGTTTTGAGGAGCATCATTGAAAAAAAATTACTTTGCATTGCATACAGTTGTGGTCAAAAGTTTACATTCACTCTCTATGGGCATATACGGCATGAGTATTTAGATGTTCTCCTAGACACACACATCTATTCTAGAGATTTATTCTAGGTATATTCATTCATTTACAGAGTCCTGTAATATTTGTTGTAGTCTCTTCATCATATTTATCATTATAATTGATTAATTAAACTCTAGATTTATTATTTATTTTTGCAAAAAATGTTTAATTTAGCCAAGAACACTCATTTACCTCATTTAGTAGACTGAGGTGAAATATGTATCTTGAGCATGTTTACTTGCCACTTGTAGAATATATTTTATCTTGACAATGCCAGGATTGGGATCAGGATTGACTGCAGTAATTGTTTATGTTTGCCATCATAAATAGGATTGGTCTTTCTTTCTTTCTTTACTTGGTTATTTATTGCTGGCATTCACTGCATCGACCAATGCTCGGAAGAAAAGAAAAGTCCACGGAGCCCCGTGAGGATCAAAGTAGGAGAGTTGTTGATTTATCATTTGAGAATGTCTTTTGGAGCCCTTCTGAAACAATTGTAGTGAACTTTTACAACTTAAGCTTGGTCGGACAGATTCACACCGCACCCGTGTCCCTGACCAGAGAGTAACCCCGAAATACTGCATCTTCTCCTGTGCACCCTGCAGGGATTAATCCATTGATTTGTAGCACAGGACCATGACCTCGGAGAAGGAGGTGCTGACTTTCAATCTGACAGTCTCACGCCGCACATAAGTCTACACAGCGAGGACCCCAACTTTGCCTCTTCTGCCTATTTCAAAACACGCCTGACCTCTCCACCTGTGCCACCAGGGGGGCGGGCCTCCATAGAACATCAATTTTTATTGTGCTTCAGCAGTCTTCACCTGTCTGCTGTAATAGGAATATAATGGTCTCGTCTCGTACGCCATCTCTACCCTCAACACCGACATATAGTGGTAACGCTGAAGTTCAAATGCCCTAAAAGTTGTTTAATTTTGAATTTGATGAAAAAAAAAAATCAAACATTTGAGGTATCATAATGACATCAACATGCATCCTCAATACAGCTCATTTAAACGTGAATTAAAGGATTAACTCTCCATGTTTTTCTTATTTTTTGCAATAATGAAAATTAAAGATGGCTGAGGAACGATACCAAGACACCAGTATCGGACCGATACCAGCTTTTTACAAGGTATCAAGGCCTCAAGACGGTGGCCAATACCAGTAACCAATACCAAGGCGCCTTCATGTGTCTGTTTTACTCCCAGGAACTAAATGGCATGCCTGGTTGACTCAGCATTTTTCTAAGTGAACTGTACCCATGAAAGTCCTCTCATATGACGTAAACTTTGGGTCAATGGTAGGTATTCCTATCCATTGAATGAATCGCGTGCGGTATTTAGTATACTGGGAGGTTCTCATTCATGCCGACCCGCTCATCCCCATAAACATAAACACACTGATAAAATGCAAGGCGTTTTTTGTTTTTTGTTTTTTGCTTTCATTTCCCGTGCAATAAATTTCATCCATCATCTCATATTGCTTTGCTGCGCATGACAGGCATGACTGAAACTTTATCAAAAGATGAAACTTGTCTGTATCGTATCACATTTTGAATTTGGGCTGAAAGAACATAAAGTCAGTCGCTGATGATGTAGTGGTACACTCGTCTGACTTGTGTGCAGGGAGCGTGGAATCGGTTCCCACTCAGTGATGGTGTGGACATGAATGGCTATTTGTCTCTATATGTGCCCTGCGACTGACTGGCGACCAGTTCAGGGAGTAGTCCGCCTTCCGCCCAAAGTCAACTAGGATAGGCTCCAGCAATTCCCCGCGACCCTGTTCAGGATGAAAATGTATTGAAAATGGATGGATGGAGAACACAAAGTCACAATTTAGCAACTGACTTTTTTTTTTAATTCTGCCTAATCTATTAGATTGGTAAATGCTAATAATTAATGCTAACGTGCATGAAAAACCACCTATATATAAGAATCAAAATATAATTACATTACTGCGCCCCGTGACAAAAATTGCCAACTAGACAATGAACAACACGGTTCAATCCACACAATTGTATGCTTGTTCTTTGTGAGCACATGAAGAAGATAAATCCAATGTGATTGCACAGTTCATCTGGGTCGCGTATTTTGCTTCAAACAGCAGCTGGATGATAGCTTTAAGAGGAAGCACTTGGTTAGTCATTTCAATTCATAAATATGACCCCGAGGATTATGCTAACATACTCATTGTTTGCTCAAAGAGTCAATCCAGACCACGGTGTTATTCCCATAGCAGGGGGAGAGGATGCTCCCTTCATGCTCACAGGCTTTGGCCACAAAAACCGACAACTAAGCTTTGAGATGAAATATTCAAAAGTGAGTATATAGCGACATGTCTATCAGAAATTGACTTATTGACCAGTCCAACGTAGCAAACTAAATTAGTATGCCGTGGACGCTAGCTCACTTAGAGGATTGAGACATGTTGTACTTTTAGCCTTACAAGAATGGGGCAGGTCGAAACACTTTTCTTTTTTTAGAGCACCATCATGTTTGGCACAGGTCCTGTTATGGAAAACACAGCAACGTAAGGTCAGATACAACACAGGACTGAATCGAATTGACACTTCCACTCAGGCAAATAGTCATGTCCGAATAACTTCTTCATATACACAGAAATTACACAAATACTCTAAACCAGTGATTCTTAATCTGGGTTCGATCGAACCCCAGGGGTTCGGTGAATGTGCATATTAACTGGTTGGGTTCGGTACCTCTAAAAAGGTTAAGAACCACTGCTCTAAACGCTTCTACGTAATAAACAAGGAGTGTTTATTTCCTCAAATGCAATGGTGGGAATAGGGGGTGGGGTGT
>CAAKHF010016606.1:7376-19962 GCA_901007745.1 Hippocampus kuda
CGCGGGGGGGCGCGGGGGGGGGGGGGGGGGGGGGGCTCGTGCCACCGCGTCGGTGAAGGCAGCTGCGTCGTGGAGAGACGGGCGTCGTGCCCCGCGGCCAAGTGATGACGAGGGTAATGGTGAGCCGCACAGGGATCCTAAATGGAGCGAGCGACCTTACGCCGAAGAATGGCAACGGCAGATGCGAGCAGACTCCTCCATCAGATTTTCCCGCACATGTCAATTTACTCGAAAATACAAAGGAGCAGAAGGTCAGGTCAGTTAGCAGCATTAGAAACATGACTGCTGGACGAGAGGACGTTCCATTGCTATCCAGGTTTCTAGGTTAGGTCGGTTGGTCAGTGGGCTGGTTAGTCATGCAGACTGTAAGATAAGCTTGTTGCTTTTGTAGGATCTGCTAAAATTATGGTTAAGGACGTACGCAACTACAGTATCTTAGCCCATCAAGAGGTAGGTGGGTAAGCTGATTAATATGGTTGGAGGGTAGATTGACAGGTACTGTATGTAGGTGGGCAGCCTGGTAGCTTTGATTAGCCAGTTATGAAAGTAGGATGATCGTGTCATTCGTAGTTTAGCTAGGTGTGTAGGAAGAGTGTTTGCGATGATAAGAGGATAAGGTATGCATGTACAGCGGTACCGCTACTTACGAACGTCTCTTCATATGAAGTTTTAAAGTTACAAAACGTCTCAACAGGAAAATATTGCCTCTTGTCTGAAAGAAATTTCAAGATACGAAAGGTAAAAATACAGTATGGGCTGCGCCTCATAGTTCCGAGTTTCCTGAATGCAACATCCTGATAGCTACTCTGCCATTGGCTATTACCGAACATCATCTTGGCATCCCATTGGCTAAGAGGGACTTCTACCGGATGTGTCTATGTGTGTAGATCAGGGGTGCCCAAAAAATTGTGCAATCATGTAATTCCAACATATTACATATTTTGATGCATTTTTATGCTTTAAAAAAAAATTGTCGGAATTTTGGGGAGACTTGGAACAGATTAGGGCATTTACATGGAAAACGTGTCTCTACTTACAAAATTTTCTCCTTAAGAAATTTCTTCCAGAACCAATTAAGTTCGTAAGTAGAGGTACCACTGTATTTCGGTCAGTAAGTGTTGAGGTCAATTGGTTGCTTTGTTTTGGTAGGCCGATTGGTTTGCTAAGGTAGCAAGGCTAGGTCGCTGCCTATGGTCGGTGGTTAGGTACATATGTGGGTAGGGTTAGGCAAGTTGGTTGATCAAGGGGAACCTGATATGAGTGGGATGCAACAGATTTTGTCAATACATTAATGACTCAAATGGGATGAGATAAATTGCCTTTGGGAGAAATCAGAATATTAGAAAAAGGTGAATTGTGCGTACAAAACCAAATAATGGATCCTCTGTACATAAAACCTTTATTTTCCACTTTGAGAGGCAAGCGAACCCATGGTGACCTCAAACTGATGAGAAAAAGGAAAAATATACAATATATAAAGTAGGCTACTTGGAGGCAATTGCACATCAATTATCCTGTCAAGCCGGGGTGGAGTTGTGGGGGAGCAAGAGGAAATATAATTTACGAGCTCCCCGTCAGTTTTTTTGATGTTGTTGTTGCAAGCTAAAGCAATAATACACCTCCACTTGAAGCCGCAGCCTTTCCATATGCCGCCACCTCACCAGGTGGATAAGTCCTACGTGTTTGGTGACCTCAGAGGACACAGTGTCAATTATTATGGCCTATGGCTCTGTGCTGGACTTCATTCCCTTATCAAAATAAATGGCCAGGGCAGCAGAAAGTGAAAGGCACGAAACCATTCAATATTCTTAACAAAAAAGGGCACAAACAAATCCATTAGGACAAGGGAAGCTTGACGCTTCGGTGCTCTTGGCCCATTTGAATGGTTCCAGTCAAACTCGACAGGAGTCGAGTTTTCTGCAGCAATGATTTCCAACCAGGGTGCCGTGGCACACGAGTGCGCAGTGAGAGCTCCTCAGAGGTGATAAAATCATGAAGGGTTACTGGAAGTACATCAACGAGGGGAGGGGGAGCGCCCTGGATTGAACACATACTTTACAGCAGCTGTGTCATAACGCAAAGTGGCTGTGACTAACCCACTCATGGGGAGATTCAAAGGCAGAAGAATCATCAGTGAAAGGTTTAATGCAACACCACAGCAAGAGAGGCCTCGGCATAAGCGATGGATTGGAAGGAGCGTCAGATATTTTGAAATGTCCCGAAATTAATTGGACATACGCTACTCCCCTCAACATCACTCCAGCTGCTACTCATTTGACTGTCGGAGCATGTGTGTGTCATTTCGGCGAGGCACAGCAGCCTTTTAGGCAACCACTCTCAAACACAACAGAGCTCTTATGCTGTCTGTCCTGTGCTCAGACCCATGTTTAACTCTTCAGAACAGTGGTTCTTAACCTGGGTTCGATCGAACCCAAGGGGTTCGGTGAGTCGGTCTCAGGGGTTCGGGCGGAGGCTCTGCCCTGGAGGCTAAGACGCACACGACTCAACATGTCAATTAATTATGACACGCCCGCTTGGCCATCACTGGCTGCAGATGATCACATGACATTGCTTGTCCAATCAGTGCTGTGGGAAATTTAGTTGGCTTCGTAGTCAACGTGTGACTGTCATGATAGTACGTCGTTCAATTAAGAAAAAAAAAAGTATACTTATCCCTGGAAATGTTATTAACTTTTCTGTTTTTGATAAATGCATTTTTTAATATCTTGAAATAGTAAAAAAAAAATATATATATATATATATATATATATATATATATATATATATATATATATATATATATATATATATATATATATATATATATATATATATATATATATATATATATATATATATATATATATATATAAAAAAAAAAAAAAATATATATATATATATATATATATATATATATATATATATATATATATATATATATATATATATATATATATATATATATATATATATATATATATACTGTATATATATATATATTTTTTTTTTCACTCATGAAGGGTTAGGTGAATGTGCATATTAACTGGTTGGGTTCAGTACCTCTCAAAAGGTGAAGAATCACTGCTTCAGAATGACGACGACGAACCTTGCACTGTCGAAAAGAAGTTAAGAAAGACAGCAACTGGTAGGTACAGTGTGTCAGCAGGCTGGTTGACGGGTAGGTAGGTTGTAGGCTAGATTAGATGAATAGGTAAACCGGTAGTATACCACATTAGGTAGGCTGGTTACTTAGACTGTTACGGATTCTTGGTATTTTGCTCCAGATATCAATGAATGCTAATCCGTTACTCCCGGTGTACTCATTACTATATCTTGGGTCACAATCATTGCTCAAACAGGTTGAAAACAAGCAAAAAGAGTTCATATATTGCAGACGTATTGTCGTTCCAATGGAAGGCTCCAGGGACGTAGCGCTCACGTATGTGCAGTGAAAGCTAGCAGACCAAAGCAGGATAGAAATACTAAACGGGCTGCTACCTGGAAATAACTTACTCCTTGAATCATGCGATTCAATAAAACGGGTCTGAGCATAGTCCGCAGGGAGCTAGCAAAGCAGAAAAAAAAATGCAACGGCTGACTGCTACAGCTCAGGGCCATACAAGAGCATTTAACTAGCGCAGATTAACTACTGTAGTCCCACCGGTGGTCTACGTGTCCTGGTGTAGCGCCTCGGGCGATAACAGCCACAGACTGAGGGAGGTGGGAGCCGGTAAGGGAGCTTGCACAAGTAGAATTAAACGGAGGATAGATGAGAATTGAGCATCCTTGACTAGCAATCTATACTGCACTTGAACATGCTGTAATGCGCTCTGAAAGTCCTGTCCTGTACCCAAGCATTCTATGCTGTGGTTTGCTGTCCTAGCTGTATACTGTGCTGGAGCATCCTGGCCCAAACGCATACACGTTGTGAGCTCGAGCATACTACATCCATGCTTAAAAATTATGTGCTGTTGCTCGAGCATGCTATGCCGTCATGCTCTGTTTTGTGCCCAAACATTCTGTCCTGTGCTTGAGCATCTTGCACTTCAATCCTGTGCTGCACTTAAACATTCTGGCATCATGTACTGTGCTCTGATGAAAACAACAGTCTGGTTTCAGATGCTGAGGCAGCAAGGTGAAAGCCTTTGGCCCCATCGTTACGTGGACCACTCTCGCACATGAACAATTAAGAGCAACAGTGGCCTATTTGAATTGATGCATACCCCCCGGGTTGTGATAATTAAAATGTGCTGTCGTGTACTTCATTGTGTCATCATGCTGTGGCACCGACTGCAGAGAGAAGAAGAAAAAAAAAAAGACAGATGCAAATTCAACTCACAGTGCCCAAGCACAAATATGATCTCATTCTATGGATGATGTCGTTTTCCAATTACCTTAATGAGGACAAGATGGGATTGGTTGTGTGTGTCCAATATGGTGTCATTCTTTCAAGAGGACTGCCCTGCACTTCCATAAAGCTGAGTCATCGTTTTTGCAGATGATGTCAGCATTAAATGTGACAGCGCCAGCGGTGACTTGGACGCCAGGACTCGTGCACCAGCGAAGCACTTTGTACTTTAGCACCGTGTACTGTGCTTACGCATATTTTACCGCACTCTACTCACTTTACTTGAGAGTCCTGTACTAGCACGGTGTGTTGCTAGCAGGATTATTATCATTTGGGAGTTTTCATGATACCTGGAGTTATTTTTTTGTTTCATGTTTTAACCTCGTTGTTTAAATCTGTTTTTATTCGGTTTGAGAGCAGGTTTGTTAGTTGCGTTTTAGAAAAAGGTTCTTTTTTTTTTTTTGGTTTAGCTTCTGTTTGTTTTTTAATATATGGAGTATTTGTTGAGTGCAACTTAACAAAGGTCACAAAGTATTGTGCAATGAAGTAACGACCTTCCTTCCACTGCACAAAGGTACACAAATAGCTAAAATAATTAGTTTAAAATGACCCTTGAAGGCTCATGTATGATTAATTGACAAAAACGAAAACTGACATTTTCTCAATCATATTTAGTTTTAGTTCATTTTGTAAATGTAAGACATAGTTGAAGTTTGTTTACTTTTTCAAGAGCATTTTCGTCTTTTTTTTTAAAGTAAAAAAAAATATTTTTTCAATGTTCGCTTTAGTTCTTTCGATAGCAAACTTGGTCGAAATACTATGACCAACATTAGCTTATTGCACCCAATTCTACGCTCCAATTCGAGAATCCTGTGATGCGCTCGAGCATTCCTCTATTACGCTCTAATTTTCTGCAATGCACAAGATCATTTTGTCCTGAATTTTAGCATTCCATACTGGGCTGCGCTAGGTCGTACTGTGCTGAAGCATCCTTGACTGCAGGCGCATCTTGGATTAGTGTCTTATTTACTGCACTTTAATAGGATTTGATTTCATAGATTGTTTTGGCCTCAGATATCCGGCATGTTTTGCACAAATGCTTTCTTTTAAGGAGACCCGAACTCGTTTTGCCCGGTCTCCCGGCTCTGTGTCTGTGGGGAGATTGTGGCTAAAAATACACAGAAAGAAAAGTAAAGCAGTGGCGCTAACAGACGATTAACACGAAGAATTATCAGACGAAGGAGATGTCACATCATCTTAATGCCGGCAAGATTACGGCATCAATTCCCCGAGATAACACCCGCATTGGTATCCAAAGGAGCAGCGCAGGCGAAAAGTCAGCATGACACTTCAATAACTAAAGCAGTCTGTGCGATAGTTTTTATCAGTTCGCTGAAGGCCTGCAGCTAAATTTAGAGTTGATACAATTTTGCTATGACTTCATAACATCACCACAGCGGCAAATTCTCTTCAGAGTCATCGTGTGGTTGCTGTGTACTCATGTCAACGGCATCCTGTGCTGTGCTCGAGCATTCTTGACTGCTTTTGCGTATTCGTTGGCTATCCTTTGCTTGAGCATTTTGGACTGTGCTTCGAAGAGGCCTTTGAGTCGGCGGGCGCTAACGTTCTCCTTCGTTTGTACTTTTCCAGCCTTTGTTTACCAATAAGAGTTGGTTTTACATTGTACTTCGTGGAGTTTGCATGTTCTCCCCAGACCTGCGTGGGTTTTCTCCGGGTACTCCAGTTTCCTCCCACATTCCAAAAACGTGCATGGCAGGCTGATTGAACACTCCAAATTGTAAGACGGTTAAGAATGTTGCCTTTACAATTTGGATGGCCACCGTTTGACCCTCTGACAGATCGGGGGGTTGGGACATTAAAAAAATGTAATTAAAATAGAACAATCACGTTTTGCCTCAGGCCTGCTGAGTGAAAAATGCTTACAAGTAAAATCAACGCTGAAGAATCCAAGTGGGGTTTTTTTTCTTCCTTGTTTCGACATGCCTGAAAGCTGTGGTATTAATGTTGAGAGGAAATGGGTCCCATGTGCTCGCTTTCATCCCACACAAGGTCAGCAACTGCTTCCACTCGGCGTGTGGCATGTTCCCACGTTTGGATGACGCAACATCTAATTGTCGTGAATCCTTACGTGTCCAAAGACGCACCCGGATGGGTCAAAATGTTTTAATGTTAGAATAACATTTTTCCAAGACAGTCATTGTAATACATATACAGTGATCCCTCGCTACTTAGCGGTTCATTTATCGCGGGTTCAGTGCATCGCGGATTTTTTCGAACATATTAAAAAAAAAAACTTTTTATTTTTTTACTTATACATGGAGTACAGTACTGTATATGTTGCTCGATGTGACTCGCTGTTGTTTTGCAGCTTCTCACGGACCGTTTGCGGACTTTTAAAAAAAAATCTAGATGTTTTTTTTTCCCCTGTTTATGTTAATTGGACGCTACTTGGCGGATTTTTGTTTATCGCGGGTGGTTTTGGTCCCCATTAACCGTGATAAACGAGGGATTACTGTATATATATATATATATAGAGAGAGAGAGAGAGAGAGAGAGAGAGAGAGAGAGAGAGAGAGAGAGAGATCTTAATTGTCAATGTCTTTCATCTGGGGAATCTACAACTCTTCCCTCACTTAAGTCGCAACTATTGGTCAGGTTTTACACTGTTCCAGAAGGATACCCATCTACCGGAACACATTTGAAATGAGCAGGTTTTTCCATCAAATAAAGTCTCGGGCAACAGAAAAAGGTTCTTTGGTCAGACCTAAATCGTTGACATACTGCTCCAAAGGCCATCTTCTAAACGAGCCCGTTAGCACAGGCAGCTTCATCTTCTCCTTCTCGGCTCCCGGTCCTCCTCTTTTACCACACGTGTGCCTTGAGGGGCTGTGCTAACAACGTCTAATTTGACACTCTTTTCTGAGAGGCGCCCAATTTGGAGCTTCCTTAAGCTGCCGTTTAAGTAAACAGCCGCCAACAATGTGACTAATCAGAAAAGCAGGAGGCAAACGCGGGCAGATGCGCCTCCGCATTGCAGATGAAGAAGCGCCGGCGTCCAATCAATTGGCAATTAGCGCCGTTTCACCAGCAGCTGTTACGGAGACACGCTGCTATTGAGCCCATCGCTCCTCCCCTTTAAAACTTCACGTGCGCTATCTGAAAAGTCTCCGTCACATTTTGACTTCTTGATATACTTGTATGACGATGAGGACTGTTTGAAGTGTTCACATTTTAGCATGTTTGCACTCAACGTGGTCACGTTTAGCATTATTATTTTCATCATCGTTATTTTTGAACTTCGCATTGTTGCCTTTAGCATGATAATGTTAGCATGGTCACGTTTAGCATTATTGTTATTTTCATCATCGTTTTTAGTGAACTTATCATTGCTGCCTTTAGCATGATAATGCTAGCATGGTCACGTTTAGCATTATTGTGATTTTCATCATTGTTATTATTGAATTTAGCATTGTTGTATTTAGCATGATAATGTTAGCATGGTCACATTTTAGCATTGTTGCGTTAAGCATGGTCAAGAACTCAGCTTTGACTTAAAGTATTAATATTATTGCTATTGTTATTTTATTATTAATAATATGTATACAATAATTTGGGGGCAAGGTCTCCATGTCCACATGTACGTATGTGAGAGAGAGAGAGCGAGAGCAAGAGAACGACTGAGCCAGAGAGAGAGAGAGAGTGTATATGACAGCGTATATGTAAATATATTTGTGTAGAATGCGGGCAAATGTGAAATTTTTTTTTCTGTCATCTTTTTCCCGTCCCCTACTCTCCCGCCCGTGGTCCCTTCTCATCGTGGAGGAATCTCTGAAATGGAATTCCTTATCAGGCTCACCCGGGAAAAGTATCAAATAAGAATTACGGTGTCAGCCGACTGCCGACGCGCTACCTGATTTGAAGATTAGGCCCTCTGGAACAACGGAAAATGGAGCTAGTCGGACCAAAGAACTCTTGTCAGGATTGTCCAGTTTCACACTGTTGCAGAGGCTGTGGATCAGCGTTAAAGATCCTTGTGTACATTAAACCAGCACTGGGGCACGACGGAGAAAAAGCCTTTGGTCAGACGAGTCCAGTTTTTATGTTTCAGTGGATGTGGATTTAATGCTAAAGATCCTTATTTGACATGATATTAAAACTGCACTGTTGCGGAGCAGAGAAGAGTTCTTTCGTCAGAAAAGTTCAGTTTATGCTGTTACAGAGGCATACCGTTGTACATATTTCGAAGAACAGAGACTGAATTGATTGTAGTTGTTCATGATGGCCAAGACATATTCCAACTTTAAAACTTGGACTCTAGAGGTAAGACAAGTCCAGTTTTAAGCAGTTCCAGAGGGACTCCAGTGTACTCATTTTATTGACACCTCTCGTGAACAAAAAAAATTTCATCTTTTAGACCAAGGAGCCATTTTTTGAGCAAAATGTTCCATCAAATTGACAATATTTGGACTGTGAACCAACGGAAACCGGCTATTTTGGTTATACGTGACTAGTTTTAAATCGCTCCAAAGGCCAAACTCTAAATCAGGCTTTTTTTCCCCATGAATTGACTTTGGTCATTCTTGATCAAAAAAAATACATGCTCTCGGATGCCTCTTCTTTGTATAGATGTGTCCAGATTTTCTTCTGTGCCAGAGGGGACGGGTAGACATTCTCAAACATCACATTGACAATCTTTTTTAGTCATCTCTCCCTTCATTTGGAACAGTGTAATAGATCATGATTGTGTTTGTATTACAAAGATGGCAGAATGTGACATTTGCTGTTGATAAGAGCCAAACACAGAACGCCATGCCAAACCAAAAGGAAGGAAGGAAAAAAAGGATTGATGGGAGCCGGATCCTCCCCTGATGTCAAATGAGGGCTGCAGAATGCGCAAAGCTTCACAGCCCACTGGCTTCCATCAGGGCTGGCGCTTCATAATGAGGCCATTGTTTGCCGTTTGTTGTTTGCGGGCTCATCAAATTAAATTGCAAGGCTCGCTGATTCCGCAAACAGTTTTTTTTTCCTCTTATTTTCCTCATAGCAACACTGGAAGAAAAAAAAATCATTGTCTGTACAAAAGAGGAAAAGTGTTACAACGTATACCACGGTCAAATTTACTATGCCTGTGTTGAGTACAAATAAAAATACAAAGTAAAAAGATCTAAACCTAAGTACAACCTGATAAATTATCTTGATATAATTGTGTTTGTTCTGAACGGCACATCAAAAAAAAGGCAAAGGATGCTGTTGTGCCTGCGGGACTATACTGAGCCACCATAAGTGTGTTCAGAGTTAACTAAGAGGCTTCAGTCTGCTCGATCGACACCACATTAACCTTTAAGTCCATCAATAGACACCACAGACATTGCGAGCGAGTTTACTCCGCGTTGCCGTTTGCTCTTGATTTATATCAGCTCGCTTGACACCGGACCCTGCGGTCAAAGGGTCCTCCAATATACATGTGTCACGCTGGGCATCTTTCAATTGCTAGAATGCCATACAACCTCCAAAGTCTCTGAGAGAGATTCGTTTATGGCTTCTCCATTCTTTTTTTAGGCCATATAAATTATATATATATATATATATATATATATATATATATATATATACACACACACACATACACATATATATGAGGATGTGTGTGTATTTTTGCTGAGTTTCCATTATTTCTTGAAGGGGTGGGGGGGAATTGAAGATTAATGCAAGAAGTGGTTGATGCCACATAAAAGACGATTGGAGTGGAGTCGTTGCCGCGGTCGCCAATCTTGACGTGTCATCACATCGCTTAATTTCACACTTGGCTTGAGCCTTTCTGATGTAACGCCGTGGCCATATTGCCGCGTCCAGTCCAATCACGCTCGCGTATTATATTTGATGAACAATACGGAAATAGTATGTGATATTTCAGAATACATTTAATATTTGAAAAAGATCAGGAAAAAAAGTTTGTGTGCCTTTGCCGCTTGCATTACATAATGGCTTTTGCTGGAATCGAGGCCCTGAAGATAGTCCATCTGCCAGCCGATTCCAAATGTGTCGTCATTTACTACATTTGCTGTGTATGCAGTTTTGCATGAGAAAAAGATCCGGTTTTCAACAGAGAAAAAAAGTGAGCATTAGGAATGACTCCCATACTTATGGACCATAAACATGGGAGCAAATGCAGATCAATGAGATTCTATTACCGTCCTATCTCATTTCCCCACACCTGAATTGAAAATGGGCTGGAGATGGATCGTGTCATTACCAATTCCTGCCGAACCACAGGAGCTGCGGACGATTGTGCGTGTGTGTGTGTGTGTGTGTGTGTGTGTGTGTGTGTGTGTGTGTGTGTGTGTGCGTGTGGACGGACATGTCCAACATGTAGTTGGAGATGTGTGAGTTTGGGCGGCAAGCAAAAAGGTGAGTGGGAGTTCATGCCACTATCACAAGCATTGCCAATGCCGGACAGGCTCAGGGAACGTTCACTTTGGTGCCAGATAGCAGTGGAAAGGGAAGGCAAACAACACTTGGGAATTGTAAAAAAATATGATCATTAACCATGATAAGCAACAATGACAAATGCTGAAGGTAATAAAATACCGATATACGGGCTGGGTTTGAAAAAAAACATTGATGAATCAAATCGAAATTTATTTTTATAGCTCGATATTGATTCATAAAAGCATAAATGAATGCTTTTAATATGTCTTTTAACCATCATTGGACGAGCTGCCGAGCGACGGCGAATCGGCGAGAGAGAGCACCAGCGAGCGAGCTGCCGAACGACGGCGGGCGCCGAGAGAGAGCACCGGCTGGCGAGCTGCCGAGCGACGGCGAATCGGCGAGAGAGAGCACCAGCGAGCGAGCTGCCGAACGACGGCGGGCGCCGAGAGAGAGCACCGGCTGGCGAGCTGCCGAGCGACGGCGAATCGGCGAGAGAGAGCACCGGCTGACGAGCTGCCGAGCTGCCGAGCGACGGCGAGCGGCGAGAGAGAGCACCAGCTGGCGAGCTGCCGAACGACGGCGCGTCGGCGAGAGCACCAGCTAGCGGGCTACTGTGCGACGGCGAACGGCGAACGGCGAGAGAGAGCACGAACCAACTCGCTCAACGGTGGAAGCCAAACGACCTGCTGCTCGCCAAACGATCTGCTGCAAGCTAAACCTGCTGCTAGCCAAACCACCCGCTGCTAGCCAAACCACCCATCCGCTGCTAGCCAAACCACTCGCTACTAGTCAGACCACCCACTGCTAGCTAAACCACCTGTCGCTAGCCAAACCACCTGCCGCTAGCCAAAACACCATTCGACCTACACTATACTCTACACATGCCTCCTCTTGCCTCTCCGCCCAGCTGCAGCAGCTGCATCCGCCTTGCTGAAAAGATTGCTGAACTGGAGCAGAGAATCTCCACACTTCACCATATCCGAGATGCTGAGCTGCAGATGGACACAATCATCTTCGGTCCTGGACAACCAGAGTCTCCATCTTTCACCGACACAGCTGCTGCCGCCAAACCTGCTTCTCCCGCAGTTGACAAGGCCACCACTCCCGATCCTGCACCTGAAGTCTCCCTGCCACTCGCCGACCCAGATGACACCTGGGCACGACTGGGTGCCAAGCCCAGGTCCATGTCCAGCTCCACACCGCACGAGCCTGTGTCCAGGTCCCTGGTTCAGCGCAGCAGGAAAGACACATATTCCAACCACCCCCCACAGTCCAATATCCAGCTGGGAAACACCTTTGACATCCTCAATCTCCGTGACTTCCCTCCTCTTGCTGTAGTGCCGACAACTTCTCCACCATCCACCACACAGTCCAAGATGAAACCTTCCCCTCGGATCCCTTCAGAAAATCCTGTCCACCCCTTCTCCTCCATTGCTCACCGTCGCTCTATCCCTCAGTTCACTCCGGCCCCGCAGCGCACTGTCCCTGGTCTCCTCCCGCGCACCTCCCCTTCACTTCATCGCCACTGACTGAACCTGCGCCAAGATCCACTCTCCCTTCACCCACCCCTGCCTGCCCACTTCGCCCCCTTTTTCCTCCGACCACGCTGATTGTTGGCGACTCCATAACCCGAAACCTCCGATTCTTCAACGCAACAACACACTGCTTCCCCGGAGCCACTGTTCCCATCATCCTCGCAAAACTCCCCAGCCTGCTTCATCCACTCCCACCATCTGTCCATAGAATTATTGTACATGTTGGCTGCGTCGATGCATCCCACCGGCA
>CAAKHF010016608.1:3353-16939 GCA_901007745.1 Hippocampus kuda
CGTGTGGCCCCTTAAGGTACCACACACACACACACGCACACACACACACACACACACACACACACACACACACACACACACACACACACACACGCGCACACACACGCACACGCACACACACACATGCACTCACACACGTGCGGGCATGTTACACATCAGGCCGACAGGTGGACTTCCAAACTGACTTATGGACACACTTATGGACACACTAACGCGAGCACACAACACGCGCACACGCACACGCGCGCGCGCGCACACACACGGATACACTCATCTCCGTGAACTCACGTGCATACTCTTGTCCACGACACGCTGATGATTGGCTTGTGGTCTTTGAATAGAGGAGACAGTGCCCCCTGGTGCGGACAGAACAGTACTCCTTGACCTCCATATTTTATCCCGATTACAGTTGGCTACTCATTTGGAATTCAATCAATTCAATCTGAAACCTCATTATCATTGACATTCAAAAACATAATGTTTCTTTGTTTTTATTTTTTTCTATCCAAATGTATCAGGTACCTTAATTCTCAAATGTCCCCATTGTGGCACATTTGAGAAGGCTTATATTAAGGCGCACTTTATTATTCTCTTGTAGATATAGCCTACAAGAAATAGAGAAAGCATAAAAACCTGATATTCAAACAAGTGTAATTTCATTGTATGATCTGCATGCTATTGTTCTACAAACATGACTATATGTTTGACATTTTACAAGATGCTCTGTCACAAGATGTTTTTTTTAAATGGTTTCCTCATGTAAAATAAACATGTTGGGCCGTGTCTTCAAAATATTACAAATCCAAAACTTTTATGATAGGACTACACACAATACTAAGTTAATATTGTTCTCATTTTTGTTTTTCTCTATAACATATTCTTGCAAAAATCATTATCATCATCGTTGTGGGTGTCAACTTCAGGGTAGAATGGCTTGTTAGTGGTCTGGTAGCCCAAAATGTGCATTTTGGCTCGATAAAAATTTTATTTGAGTGCGAGCACTCCCGACTATAGTCAGTAGTGCATTGATATGGACATAAATTGCTCTTAATTATACTGTACCCTTATGTTTGTTCTTTGTGCAAAATATAATGAAACAAAAATGTTTTCATGTGAATAGTGGCTATTTAATGGTGTCTCCGGCTAGTAATATAGTGTATTTTTTATTCAGTGTAGAAGACGCTTGTGTTCGAGAGTTTCTTGTCATTGTCGCCAGCAGGCAAATTGTACTGCATATATTTAAATAGCGGCTGTTTGCTGTTTACACGTCTGCTGGACCACAATGCACTCGGGGAACAAGCACCTGATAGATGAATACTGATGAGGAAGACTGCTTGGCCACTCTCTTCATTAGTTTGTCGCCACCTTGACTGCTGTCAGAGGCTCGGGTTTCAGGGGAGACAATGCCATTGTCTCCCACAGAGGTCATAATGCCTTTAATCACAATAATAAAGGACGAGCAAATGTCTGTTTTGCGTGTAGACAGGTTCAGAGCGCACGTGCAAAAAAAGGCAGGCGGGAACACACTCGTGTACACGCGCGCGTGCGCGCGCACTCAACAGCAGAATGCAGAAAAACTTTTCATTGCGACTTTTTGTACATGTGTTTGGAGGATAAAATCAACTTATAAAACATCTTAAATACGTCTTTACCAATGATGTATCATTGCTTGTATAATAAAACACTGGAAGGACATGGAACTGAAAATATGGAACAAATCGAGGAGTCACGCAGGGACGCCTCCCACAGGCCGCATTGCACACTACTCCAAAGAGGCGCACGCACCGGACGTGTCTACTACCTTGGACCGGCTGCAAGTTTTCATTTTATAGCTTCGCCTCCCTAACACCGCCTCACTCACTCGAGCTCTCTCTCACTTGTAGTCCTCAGTGTTAATTAAGATGAATGTGGATTAGTTTGAATCCCGCAAACAGTCGAACTGAGTACTGTACACGATAGAACCTGACAATTTGAGCAAACATTCGTTTTAATATAGGCGTGATCTGTACCGGCCTGGTGGTGACAACTCTATATCCACGTAAAAATGTCATTGTAAACAGTGGTTGAGATAATACATAAATGAATAATATTCATAATATATAAATCAGCATGTATTGTATAATCACAATATTAATAAATGCCTTGGAGTGCCTCAGTTTCTTTTCCCCGCTGTGGATCACCTGACTTGAATTAACGTGACAGTATGTGTGGGTTTTATCCAACAAGTAAGACCAAAAAGTTAATTCTGAGGAAGAGCAGGGACCGCATGCTGGATGGAGCCTACCTACCTCTTGCAGTGGGCACTTTTTGTTTGCGAGACTCTTTCCGAGGCAAAAAGGGGCGGGATGGATATTCAGATGAGCCGGAGTGACAGCTCCAGTTCCCCCCAATGCCGGCGCGCACGTGTGTGCGTGCGTGTGCCAGTGCGTGTGTGTGTGCGTGTGTGTGTGTGTGTGTGTGTGTGTGTGTGTGTGTGTGTGTGTGTGTGTGTGTGTGTGTGTGTGTGTGTGTGTGTGTGTCCAACTCCATCGGCTCCTTCCCTTCCAACTCCTCACATAGCGCTGCGTACTAAAAACACCGGACGCTAGGGGATCAAGACGCACGCCACCCAGCCACTACTGGGCTCGTTGACAAACCTTACGGTGTTCTGCAACAAAGGGGGCTTTGGAAGGAGGACTTTTTTTTTTTTTTTCACCGTCTGATGTGACTGTTTGCCTCGCCGGTTATTGAGTCGATTGTTTTGACCGCTGTTACTCGCCCTGTGCGCATTTCCCCCCTTCCCCTTGTGCGCCTTTTCCCTCCTTCCTCGTTTGGAATCGGCCGTCTACCCCCACGCGCTCCCATGTCCTATCCTCAGGGTTACCTCTACCAGCCCCCGGGCTCTCTGGCTCTGTATTCGTGTCCGGCTTATGGGGCCTCGGCTCTGGCTGCTCCGCGGAATGAAGATCTGGCGAGGTCGTCATCCGGATCAGCATTCAGCCCGTACCCGGGATCGGCTGCTTTTTCCGCCTCGGCCAGTTCAGGCTTCTCCAGTCCGCTGTCATATTCCACGGACCCTGCCACGGGATTCCCATCATACATGGTAAAATATGTTGATATTGTCAGAGGAATTTCCAAGGGAGGCATGCGGATGCAGACGCCCCCAAAGTGCGCATTGCCGCAGGTTTTTATTTGATTTTTTTTCTTGCCTAATTCTCTATTCTAGAATTCTGACGGAACTTATATGTTCAAGATTGTTGTCCATGTCGGCCTCGTGGTAGTGTCCGTAGATTCAAATCAATGGCATCTTCATTTTAAATGGGAATTTAAAGCATAGGTTGCGAGCTGTAATGACTTAACAGTCAACGCGCAGCTAATTATGTAAAACTGAATACCCAGCGAGGGTATTCATTTAAGCTTTCCTCTCCCAGCAGTGACTTTATGGGTCAGAGGAAATTAATACAAAGCATGCAAACGCACTTTCTTGCTCGGCAGCTATTAAAAGTCGTTAAAATCACATTGGGACGAGAAATGTTGATATATTATACTGGAGAGTGAAAATCTAATAGGGCAGCCAGCCCCTTCGAAGCGTTTTAGAAGCGTTTTTTTGTTTTACTGCTTCCTCTCTGACATACGTTCGTATTTTATGGGGTGTCAGCAAACGAATATATCGTTATAATAATAAATGTGGAAATGGACTAACTTGGTTGATGAAAATATATAAAATGACTTGACAGCAATTCCTGTTCTGTTTGTATAAGTATCAAGCATGTCATAACATTTCAATGTGACACAATATGTCATTATCCGCCTTTTTCATTTATGTATTTTGTTAAAAGCGTCATCGGTTATTTCTGTGACTTGGCTGTTTTTTGTTTGTTTGTTTTTTATTTTATTTATTTATTTTTATTTTTTTGCGAATCACCCAGAGTTTAATGAACACAGTATATTGATATTACAATTTGTCCGATAATGACCTGATGGAATAACGTCATCGGTTTTCATCACGACATCAGTGTGACAACAAATAAGACAATGGGCATTGCACGGTAGTGTCGTTGGAAAATACGGCTAAAAATGACACTCCGAGTGTAATTAAAGCGCTTTTCCCTTCCAGAGCTCTCCGTATGACGCACACACGACGGGCATGGCCGGGGCGTTAAGTTATCACCCCTACGGGAGTCCGGGGTACCCCTACCAGCTCAACGACCCGGCTTACCGAAAGAACGCCACTCGGGACGCCACAGCCACCCTGAAGGCCTGGCTGCAGGAGCACAGGAAGAACCCTTACCCGACCAAAGGGGAGAAGATCATGTTGGCCATCATTACCAAGATGACCCTGACTCAGGTCTCCACTTGGTTCGCCAACGCCAGGAGGAGGCTCAAGAAGGAGAACAAGATGACTTGGGCGCCCAGGAATAAGAGCGAGGACGAGGATGATGAGGATGGCGACGGAGAGAGGAAGGATGTGGAGCGAACCGAAAAGAACTTGGAAAACAGCGAAGCTTCGGCCGAGGATGAAGGTGCATGCGCTGGACAAGTAGTGCATCTAATATTGAACCATTTGGGGAACACCGTTCATTGCCGTTTTTTTTTTTTTTTTCCAAATCGAACAAAATGACTGAATTATTCATCAATATATTTTCGAAAACGAAAATCTGACTGACTGTTATTAAATTAAGAATTTCTGTTATTTTTAAAAAATGATATATCCAAAAGGTCGTGTGATTAAATTATGATGAAGATAAATTCTAATTGGAATAATCTGTTATTTCGAGCTGGCATTTTAATGCAAAATTAACATGCTGACAGTGATTAAAATGAATGGACTGTAAAACTGACGACTTATTTTAGGCATGATGTCGACAGATGTGAAAATAAACAAACGAATACCACGATTGGTTAAAACATGTAAATAGCCTATTCTGACAATACTGAAAGAAATTTAAAAACACCAAACCCCTCAAAATGCACTACAAAAATTCACTCTTAATACCCGCATCACATTTATTGATTACATTGAATACATTAGTGGCTGGAATCCCTCTCACTGATTTTACATGTACGATAATCGTTCCTTCATGTTTTTAAATCCTATTTCTGAACATTGTGTCCACAGGTATTAGTTTGCACGTGGACACTCTGACGGACCACTCGTGTTCTGCCGAGTCAGATGTGGAGAAGGTGGTGTGTCGGGTGGGAGATTTGGGTTCTGATCAGGCCCGGGACAAATGCGAAGATGACGTGGAGGAGCAGAACCACGCCTCCCGCTTTCAGCTCTCCCCCAAATCAGTCACAACCTCGCCTCTGATGGGAGTCGAAGCGCCAGTTTTCACTCATCAGCACCATCACCTTCATCACCTCCAACATCTCCAACGCGAGGATTTAGCTCGGAGCCTCGGCATGAGCAACAGCATAAATGCCAATAAGACCTGCCTTGAAAGCAGACCGCCCACTGGGGCTTCTCAGAACCCCAAACCAAAATTGTGGTCACTGGCGGAGATTGCTACCTCAGACGCAAAAGAGCAATTGGGGCAACCAAACTGCCCCTCCTCGTTATCCACCAGCGGGGGCCTTCTGACTCCCCCGACTCCCTCCACGACCTCCCCGTCTGCCACTTCACCCTCTCTATACGCGACCCCCTCCCTCGTCGGAAGACCTATTTACTACACGTCGCCCTTTTATAGCAATTACACAAACTATGGCAACTTTAGTCCACTGCAGGGCCAAAGCATCCTGCGCTACTCCAACTCCGGGGTAAGTCTGGCTGCAGCAGCCGCCGCCGCCGCCGCGGCCGCCGCCGCCGCCGCTGCCAACGACGGTCTCGGCTCGCATCAGGCTCCGGAGGCCGTCACGCAGCTGAAACAACTCAGGCCCGACTCCCCGCTGCTGAAAATAAACTTCAATCAGACTGTTGGTGTGAGTGAGCAACATCAAAAACATTACAGACCTGCAAATTTGGAGCCAAAGAAGGGCACGTAGGACTGAGATGGGGCGCATGTGAGGCATCTTGAGAATGGAATTTAGAAAACGACAACAACACACACGCAGTGGTCGGAGACAGCTCGCTTGTTTCTAAACAAAGACCGGTTGTTTTTTTTTCTGAACTCATGTTTTCATTGATAAAATCAATGTTTGTTTGTTTATTTTTTTGCAATCTCTTTTTTTTCTTTTTAAATAGCACGGCATATAAACAACTATGCTTATTTGATTCGGACGTAAATTTGAGTGTGAATCAAACCAAGAAGACAAATCGAACCACGCCCAAATATGCTCGCTTGCAACAGGTGAGTCCGCTCAAACTTGGGTTAGAAGTGCACTGCGGTGCATTTCTATAGTTCGGTTTATTGCTGTCATCGCGGGTGAGCCAACACATGCCGATATGAAAATGTATTTACTCTACACCTACGTAATCAGTGAGGATGCACTGATGAAATTACATGATTTGGAATTTTTTTATGGACTTACTATACGGTGTCCTGTAGTTTTTTGAATGAAACGATGACTGGCCCGCAGACCGTTTTTGTGCTTATTTCCATCTTCTGCAGGTAGGTGTCACAATTGCTTTGAGTTTAAAGGCAGCGTGGACACCGCCTCTTATTGTTTTAAAGACATTTTTTTCCCCTCCCGCGAAAGATCTCCAGTGCCACCATAAAACCGAACTTTTTGTCGCTGCTTTCTTTGCCCCACTTGACAGTACACACGTCTGAAATATTATTTTGCTTTTGCTTGTCACTTTATGTTATGCATAACTTATCACCTGACCTATGCTCAGTTTATGTTTTCCCAATACATGTGATCATCACGTTATATCTCAGGTTCCTCTAGGTTTGCTATTTCAGTATACGGTATTTATGTGTGATAATATAATTTGGCTTTTTTTTTTTTTTTTGGTGGGGGGCATTTAAGGACAAGTCAGAAGAAAACCTGTGAGGACTTCAAAGTGGAATAGCCTACATTTGATATTTATTTTTTTAAATGATGGCGGAATTATGCCTTTAATTTATGCAAGTTGTATTGCAAAAAAAAACAAAAAAACAGAACAACAACTGACATCTGTTTATTCTGTAAATATATATATTAACAGTTTTTATTTGAATTTGTGAAGGGCAACGCAATCTTGTTGAGGATTAGGCCTACTCCTGATAATTTATATATTTGAATGTAAATAGAAAAGAAAAACGAGCACTGGTGGAATAATGTACTGGTGGTATCAGCTATTCAAAGAAAAAAATATTAAACTGTTTTCCCAACTATTATATTTTCAAGAGTCTTTTATTCTATCTATCTATCTATCTATCTATCTATCTATCTATCTATCTATCTATCTATCTATCTATCTATCTATCTATCTATCTATCTATCTATCTATCTATCTATCTATCTATCTATCTATCTATCTATCTATCTATCTATCTGTATATCCGTCTGTCTGTCTGTCTACACTGAAAAAAAATTGTGGTTGAATTCACTCAATTTTATTTTGTCATGTTTTTAAAATTAGTTGTATTGGCACAACATAAGATTTTATGTTAATTTTATTTTGTCATGTTTTTAAAATTAGTTGTATTGGCACAACATAAGATTTTATGTTGTGCCAATACAACTAATTTTAAAAACATGACAAAATAAAATTGAGTGAATAAGATTTATGTTGTGCCGCCACATGTTTTTAAAATTAGTTGTATTGTCTACTTGAAAATATAAATGGATTCAGATAGTTTTATGTTGTGCCACCACTTCACAAAATAATATTTAGTAAAGGCAGCACATTTTTTTCATTGTATCTATCTATCTATTACTCTCAACAATACGGATTCTACAGAGCCTAACCAAAGTCAATTCTTTGGTTTGCACTTTTGGGAACCACTTTTGCTAATGATTTAGCACCCAATCTTCGTGGTTCTGAACCAACCAGTGTGCAGTGGTTCAAGAGAGTTGCCAAATGGCTTATGGATATTCATTTCCATCAACACCATCATTTTAACCTCTCTCAAAGTGATGCAATTATGGTACCAGTATATATTTTCAATGATGTCTTGGATCTTATTAGATGGTACATCTTCTTCCTTTCATTTTGGCTTATTCCGTTAGGGGTCGCCACGACGAGTCATCCTTTTCCAAGTTCCTAAATGTCTTCCTTCACTACATCTATCAACCTTCTCTACCTTGTGCAACATCGAATCTTTACATAATCAGTGAAACAGGAAGCATCAAGGGGTGTACACACACATACGTATTTTAATGAGCGGTGTCAATGACATGACCCTTTGTTTTGGACTGTGAATGGATAAAGAATTCCATGATGCCATATAGAACTATGGGTGCTATTTCAAACTAACCATGAACGCTCGGAGAACCCCAGTGGCACCATATGGAACCAAGAGTGCATTACAGAACCTCTGAAACACTTTTATTTTTAGAGTCAGTACGTTTGTCTGTCTGTCTGTCTGTCTGTCTCTCTCTCCATCTATCAGGACCAATTTGGGTCAGGAATGTCATTACTACATAAACAAAATTTATTTTATTTGTATTCCCATTTCACTTTCCTTTTGCCCTCGTGCACATTTATTTGAACGTGCGATTAATACAGCCACTGTGGGACACGTCAGGCATTTTGGGCCCCCAGTGGGACTCATCCATGGAGATTTTTTTAGACTGGTTCATGGAGGTTGTATCCGCCCTGCCTGCTTCATTATAGCGACATGGCACTGAGCGATCCATAAAAGTCTATCTCAGCATCTGCCAGCTCCAATGGGCTGTGTGATGGGTCCTAATAGGACAGGCTTTCCTCTACTTCTCATCATGGCCGCTTAAAATGGCCTGCTCTGGGCCACAGCTAATTAAGCACTTCAGGAAGTGGAAAAATTATATATAAATATATTTGTAGTGTTATTTCTTATCGGTCTGTGATATAGTCAAGATCAATTGTATGTCACGCTGCAGTCTCAGGCCTAATCCTTCATTTTGAATTTGAGAATTGAGTGTTACCCAAATCTTTTCTGATCCCACTCATTGGAGAAATATTTGGGTTTGGTGGTGAAAAAACTGCCAATATCTGAATGTTATTTTATCTTACACTATTTTCAAAACAGGAAATCCGTTTAGAGTTTTTGTGTTTTGTTTTTTGTTCTTTGACTGTATCCTTTAGTTGACTCTACTTTGATGGCAAAAACACTGATTTAAAAGCCTGTGGCCAGACTCATCTTCAGCTCAAATGGTTTCATTATTTGATGCTTTATTTAAATGCATGCCTTATTGTCAGGTGGGCTCCATCGGGGACACAATACGGTTGTCAAATAACACCAGAGGCACCTTATAGACCAAACAGGGACTCTCCCTTTTTCTCTCTCACTCCTTTCTCTTTCTCCAAACTACTGCCGCTACCTCCAAATGTCAACATTTGTTCCCAATAAAGATAGTTATTGTTACTGGAAAAAAAATGTCGGTCACCTTGGAACACGTGAAAAGAGACTCCCACCCTGTCTCTTCGTTTGGTTGGGAGCAATGGCAGGTGAAAATGTGTGTCCGTTGCACATATCAGAGTTTACACTGTAAAGTCTGTTGTGAAGTTATGTCACAATTAGTCACAATTTCACAGAGGCTCCTATGTTTACTTTTCAAGAAACTATTTGCAGAATAGCCCAGTTAGACCTTGAGGTGGTCCACAGTGATCTCAAAGGCCAAGGCAAAAGAGACAATTTAGTGAACTGCCAAGGCTCTAAAAAGTGACAATTCACCTTTGCTTCAGAGAAAGGGAATAATTCATCTAAATATTCTTTGAACCCTACTCTTGCATATCAAACGTTATAATGCTCTCATATAGCTTACCACAGAGAGTGTGTTCATCCATACTAAGGACAAGTTGTCATTGAAAGCTAAATAGATGCTATCGGAGTGCTCATGGCTTCATGCGAGTGTAGACTGGAGAACGAGTGGATTCATTTCTCTTATCATTGATCAAATAAGCAGCTCATATATGCTGATAATTTATGAGCTCTTTGTATCCTTTTATCCTCCCATCAACCCTTTCTCCTCTAAAATGCTGAAGACATTAATCTCTGACGCTCACCTGTGTACCAATCTGCCGACAAGTATTATTAGAGCAATGTGATATTACACTTTATACATTTGATTCCAATTTCCAGTGACTCATGTTGGATTACCAAATTAGAGCCATGGGTAATTACATTTAACGGACAGCAGTGACTCTCACAGTCAGACAAAACATTCCTCAATGGATTGTGATTTTTTTTTTTTTAACACGAGACCTTTTCAGTCAATTGAAAACTCTGGAGTAGGTGATGGTTTTGTAAAATTTGTATTTTATCACACATTTTCGAGTTTCGCAATATCCACAACATATGTCGTAATTTGCTAACTTGAAAAAGGACATGGTGGCCCACATGGTTAGCACGTCTGCCGAAAAGTTCAAAAGTCGAGGGTTTGAATCCGGACTCTGGGCTTCTGAGTTTGTATGTTCTCACCGTATTGGTGAAGGCATTGTCTGGGTATTTGGGTTTCCGTCCACTTTCCAAAAACATGCATGTTAGGTTCACTGAAGATTAGGGGCAGGCCCAAGCACACTCTAATGAGGAGCGGTATATAAATGGATGAATGAAAGAATGGTGATGTTGTGTTACTCAGTTATTGTCTGTATTTCTGTTCATTTTTGCTTTGTGCATTCTTTTCTCCGTCTGTCCCCACGCAAACCTTGTTCTCTCTGACTGCATTCCTAATTAATTACCACAATACAAATAACCACAGAGCTTCGTCATGCAGGATGCAGAGCAGCACAGGTTAAAAAATGGAAAATTATTTTGAAGCAGTTACCAAACTCTTACTACGTATGCTCTGGCACATTTTGAAAACACATTTCATTGTGTGTCCTCCACAAATAGACAGGTTAATCGGCAACATGTGTCTTACTGTTCTGGAATTGTCATGTTTCGGTTTGGGACCAACAGGTGGCACTGTAGGGCTCCCCCTGCAACTGCACACCTGTTGGTCGTTATGTAATTGTTGAAAAGGACTCCCGGCACAACCACTCAGTGTCGGGTCATTGTTTGCTTCTGTCAGGTTTGTTTCAGTCATGTCTCGGTCACTGTTATGTTTTAGCTTTAGTCATGGTTTTGTTTGATACTTTGGATTTGTTTGTTGTTAGTACTTTTTTTGTTTAGGATTTAGTTTTCTGTGTTTTATGTTTTAATACAATTTGTCAAGTACACCCGGTTCCTCTCTCTTGCCTGCTTTTTGGGGTCCACCACCACCTCGCAACGTGACAGGAATAATGTTAATCAACATTGGATGAGTCTGAAAAAAGATGAAAAGTGTGACTAAATTGCTGCTGTGTGCCAGAATCTTGGGTGACAGAATTATGGCGCCATTTATTGGTGATGAAAATCTTGATGTCAAAAAGTATTTTGACTTTTATTTTTGTTGGTAAGTTTGATGCAAAACCTTGCGTAGTATGGATTTTACCATGCTTTGTCATTTATAGCTTTGACGTTTGAGAACAAATTCTACCTTTTGCTGAACCAATATGACACAAATATTATGAGACACAGTATATGAATATATTCCATATGATGATGATGATTATTATTCAAACCTTAGATGCCAGAAACAAAAAATAGGGCAGATACTGAACATTCAACATCCCTCTTATGCTAAATAGAGTAACCAAAACATTGTAAACACCGATCAGTTGGATATGGCTGTATGTTTAAATGAATGCAGTCTATTATTGACGGTGTCAATGAAAACTAAGCATTGTTGTCCTAATGGGTGGAGGGCTACTGTGCATTAGTTGGCATCTGCGGACTGCTAGTATAACGTTACGAGTAGAATCGTATGCCACCGGTAGTACCGGTGGCATGCAGCTATCACCTAGTGCACAGTTCTGCCAGACTAGTACAATGTAGTTCCATGCCAAAATTGTTCGAGTAGTGAGTACGTAGTACGTGGACCTTAAAATGGATGTCAAGGATATGGAATAAATGACCAAACGGCTTTCCATACAGTATAACCTACTGTAGGTGTTTTATTTAACTTGTGTGTCATGAAAAATCCCTCCATTTTAAAAAATTGTATTATTATTATTATTATTATTATTATATATTTTTTAAAATGAAAACATACCAGATGACTTCTGATACCATGTGTTCCACACAAGCACACGGGACCTTAATTCTGCTCACTATGACACGCGTCAAGTGCTGTTAACATGCAGCTTGCCGGCCGAGCTGGATTGAAAACTGACAGCTTTTAAGATTAGTGAGTTCAACAACCAACTCATACAGACATGTGAAATGTCATTTTCTCTTCCGATCTATCTCAAGCGTTTTATAAATGAGCTTAACATGTCTGCGTAGTGTACCCCAGTCTTCTACCCCACCATGGACTTTGCCCTCCCTCTCCATCATGTAATGTCTGAGACACATGGGGAGGTGCTTAATTAATGTTAAATAGTATTTGTTAGTCTAATTAAATAAAGCTTAGCTCTGAGCCAACTCTTTAGTGGCATGACTTCACTTAAATCAAGAGATTTCAACCTTAGCAGACACCAGAAAAAAATAGAACAATGTCAATTCCTATGTTCGGTTTAAAGACAAAAAAATCAAAATGTGTCTTAAGACGAGTTTTAAAAATGGACAGAGAGGGTCTCTAATATTTAACAGAAGGTCATTTCAAAGGGAAGGATCGGCAAAAGAAAAGGCTCGATCCCCTCTGAGGTTCTGCAGAGTCCTCAGTTCCCTGCAGTAGTGTCTGGTCCTGAGACATAGGGCATAGGGGTGGGGGAACTAAGGTGTGGGGTGGGAGAGGTAAGGTGATGCAAGACTTGAAAATAAAAGTAGTTTTGAAAGACCTGAAACTCGAAAATGTAC
Organism: Hippocampus kuda; assembly: GCA_901007745.1. Lineage (NCBI taxonomy): Eukaryota > Metazoa > Chordata > Actinopteri > Syngnathiformes > Syngnathidae > Hippocampus > Hippocampus kuda. The sequence goes on from CAAKHF010016608.1 coordinate 16,220, forward strand.
AGAGAGCCAGTGACGGGAGGCCAGAATTGGAGTTATGCGCACCCTCTTACAAGCACCAGTTCAGAGGCGATCAGCAGAATTTTGGATGAATTGGAGATGCTTGAGGGAGGCCTGGCTAACTCCAAAATAAAGTGCATTACAGTAACTCAGCCGATATGTAATGAAGGCATGGATAACTGTTTCTAAGTGCTGTTATATCTCAGACAAAAAAAAAAAAAGCTGAATTTAACAACAGCATAGATTTGCCGGTCCAATTTAAAATCACCGCCCAATTTTCAACCCAAGTGCGAGACTGTTTGCTTCAGATAAGATGCCAGGGGGCTCAGGTCAACAGGGTACTAAAAGAACAGCAGGGGAATAAAACTGACAAATGGATTATTTAACGGCTGTTAAACGTGCAATATTATGTTTCTTGGAGGTCTGACTTCCTTATTGTGTCTCCATTGCAAACTAAATGAAACTGTATCTTCCAGTTACCCCCACCCCCCATCCACCACTTTCACCACCCACTAGCAAATGTTCCTCCCTCCCTTCCGTTCCTCCAACGAAGGTCTGACTGTACTCTTCCAGCTCTAAATAGGGTTATTCCCCAAGAGGTATAGGGAGGAGGGCGGAGGATAAGAGGTAGACTGCACTTTGAGCCAACCACACTCTCCTCTCTCGACATCTTCTTCAATCTCTCACTCTCTGAGGACAATCTTTCTTTTGACTCCCAACCCA
>CAAKHF010016611.1:0-14718 GCA_901007745.1 Hippocampus kuda
TCTCCTCCCTCGCCCCCCCCCCCCCCCGGGAAAAATAATTGCCCACCCCTGCCTTAGATATTAACATTCACATCAATGGGTGTGTTTGTGTGTGCACGCTCGCGCACGCTTGCATGAATCTGCAATTTTTCTGAAACAAATTGGTGGCAAGATGGTGGACCTTCTGCATGTCTATAATGATGCCCCGTGGCTGCTGGGTTTGAAAGAAATCTACAGGGTGTCTTTTAAGTCTGGACACACACTATTGGCAAAAAAAAAATAAAAAGCACATTATGAAGAAATGACATTTTCAACAGCTGCAGTATGTTTCCAGGATTTTTCTGGTTTCATGTGAATTTGATGCAAGAACTCCACATTGTGTCAAGACTTATTGGGGACACCTTATACTCAACACCAGAATACATTTTTGGGCTGTAAATGTACCAGGAATATCTGTCTCTTTTTTTAAATCAACCTTCCTCTTATCAAATTATTTGGAAAAAAAAATGCCACCTTATAATATTGAAATTTATAAAAACATAATACGTAATGGCATCATTCGATACGATGCTAAATAGTTTTTGGAGAGGATAAAGAATATATGCCAATGAGTGTTGTTCCAGTATACCATATTCTCTGTCTACATGCTTTTGTAAGGATTTAGTTCATCGCGCTGAAGACTTCTGTTTTACGATGAAAATGCAATCTGTAACTGCCTCACATTTGCCGTTTCTATTTATGTCTTTTATTCTTGGCTCCTCTAAATAATGCAGCGCAGTTCGAGGCAGAACTAATTTTTCCTGATACACAAGTTTCCGCACCGTCACGAGGGTATAAACAGTTCTGCCCAAGATTCCCAAACGCTCTGGCAAAGCGATGCCAATTTAATGTGCACTTGCGATTAATTTATTCCACTTTTTTTGTATCTCCTCTACGCTGCTCACAGACCATTGTCCAGTCTTCCCTTTTTCATATTTTCATTCATTTGTTGTGTTTCTCACTTCGACTGCAGCGTGTGACAGAAGCCGTTCTTGTCACTGTTCTACTTTTCACTTCAGATATTATTAACGTAACGTGCTAAACAATCAAATGATTGTGTAACGTGACGTCTTTTGTTCAGTACTGTCCATTCAAAACGCCGAGAAAGTGGGTCTGTCCTAATTGTAGACATGATGCAAGAGAATTGAATGGAGGGGAAAATTACTACTCTGTCTCTCTCATACAGCTATATTAGTGGTCATGACCCACCTATTAAAATGCACGTAATGAAGTGGAGCAGCTCCAGTTGATATTAAAGTAGTGAACCACTTTATGACGGTTGGAAAGGTCCCAGGAGACACGGTCATGGACAAAGACACGCATATAATTCCGAAGGCAGAAAAATAATGATGGTTTTCAAGGGTTTTTATTTCACTAGAATACGATTAAAAGTTGTTTCAACGACCCGGTAATGTGAATTCAGAGATGTGTTTTGCAAAGACTGAGAATTGAAGTATGTAGATGTAGCATTAAACTGTTTGTCATCATTTCAGTTTTCCTGATGTTTTTAGGCTTGGTTAAAGTGGGGGGGCCAGTGGCGCAACTTGGCCCTGGCATGAGTCGCCCCTCCCACGCTAGATAAGCGCTTTCAATTATCTGACGCAATGGCGCAATGTGCAGTTAGCGCGCTTGCTCTGCCTCCACCCCGAAAATACCTTCAGAATCCGCTGCCGTGGCTGCGTTAGAGTGCCTCGTTGTCTGCTGTGAGCTCACACATGTCATGCAGAAGGCAGAGGGGTGAGGAGGGGAGAAATACATTTGAAAAAGTCAGACTTGCCCGCAGCGTGTGGCTGATTTTGAAGTCCGTTTTCTATGCCTGGCTATTTTTAATTTTTTTTAAGCATTCAAAAACAGCAGCGTTGTTCACTCTTCTCTGTAGTGTATCAAATTTCAAAGGCATATTTATTTTTGACTTCACAGGGATTTTGAAGCGTGTGTTTTGGTTTAGCATTAGCCTAGTAATGAGATGAGGTAAATTGGTAGGTCAGTGGCACCTGCCAACTTGCTGTACTGTATGTCTGGACAAAGAGCGATGAAGCGGAAGATTTGAATGGCGGCTCACTTTTCCCTGGCTGGCTGCCTCATAAATACTATACCTCATAGGCTTGGACGGCTCAAGGAATTTAACATGATTGAATGCAGTTGTCCACATGTTTGGGCCCATTTGGATGTCAGCTGATGCATATTTGCGTGATGGAAAGCATATGAGCTGAGCTACTCACTGTCACAGTTACGAGATGAAAAAAACCCAACACGACAATTAAAAAAAAAAAAAAAAAAGTTCATATTTGATATTTTAGCCGTGCATCCGTTTTCTATATCCGCTTGGTGGAAAGTGAGTTTTGCCTACCCCAACTAACTTTGGGCACGAGATGGGGTGCTTCCAGTGTAGGTTGTAGTCTGCTTCGCCTGATATCAGCTGGGATAGACTCCAGCTCCCGGTGGCCCCAAATACGATAAGTGGTTACAGAAAGTGGATGGATAGTAGATTTTTTTTTTTTTTTGTAATCATTTCCTTGAATGACTCACTCCCTGTCACCGTTAGCTCTTTGTCCAGAGGCAAAGAGGCATCAACCCCCATTTTATCGTTCACTCATCCAGTGGCTGTTTGGCATATGCAAATAGTTTGCTGGCCCTATGGGGGCAGCGGTGATTAATGTCCTAAGCTTGAACTCTGCCTGCCAACTGATGTGATGTAAACAGACACAAAATGGAACATTTTCTAGTGTGTCTACCAATCAGCTAAAAATCAATTGCAAAGTTATATATACATATGGAGTTTGCAGCATTTTGTGCTTGCCTTTTCATAGTTTGCAGTATATGTGGAGAGCAAATATTGAGTCTTTTTATACAGTTTCTACTGTTGCGTGCAAGTTTTGTTAACGAAAGAACTTTTAAAAAATGTTTTTGTTATTTTGGTGGTGGAATATGGAACGGATTACAAGCATGTTCATTCATTTTGATGGGGAAAGATGATTTGACAATGCCAAATTAAACTTGTAAACCTAAAGCAAGGTTATTATGGACAAACAAAAAGGAACAAAATAATACCACCTAAAATTGATTTAAAAAATTTGCTAAACGACACAAAAAAGTAAAAAAATAAATAAAAATAATCGAAAAAAACAAGCATTTTTGAAGAAACAAAGACGACCGAACCAACCTGCTCTAAAAGCCAATTGAAAAATAACTGAATGTGAAAAGCAAAAGCCAGAACGAAATAAAAACGAACTATAATGACAAACCCCCAAACCACCGTATTGGCCTTGGCTCAATAAAGTCTGGCAAACACTGGTTGAGATCAACAATCTGAAGCAGTCTACAGGAGCGCAATGAATGTCATTCAGTATTTCCGGCCCCCAGATGAGGGGAATATATGGGCAAAACTTGAGAAGGCTGTTGAGGTTGGCTGATTTGTTCATGTGCTGTGGAGGGTTGAGGTGTTTAAAAATGCACAGTTGAAGTGCACTCCGAGAGAGCAGCGGACTCAATGTCAGCGCACTCACATCACAATGCTAATTGACGGTAATGCACTGCCCGGTCGAACCACAGCGAGCGTATCGAGTGCTCGAGATCACGCCGGAGCTCGGAAAACATGTTAATTCGAACACAATGTTGACTTTGAGAAGTTGCTTTGGAGCGCCCATGCGCACTGTAGAGCGGAGTTGCTGAAAAAGCAAGGCCGAGGACAACGTGACATGTACAAATCTGTGGAAAGCTTTAGGAACCTTTCTGTTTGACATATTCCAAGCGCTGGCAACAAAAGTAGAATACACAACGGAGCATTTTGGGCAATCGAATGCCGCCATGGTTGCCAAAAGAGATGAAGACGCATTCCGCTGGTCCTGCAGCTCAGTGGACTTTTCATTTTCAATTGTGAAAATGTGCTGGAAGTAATTCTGACTTCCTTCCCTGCTTGTTTTTTCTTCCCCATTCGAAAATAAATAAATATGAGGGCCTATAAGTATGGCGTCATCCTGCTTAGGTGGCGCTCGGCTGCAGTCGCGCCACAACACCGCTGGTGCTCTTTGCCAGAACGGTGGCCCGCTCCGAGCGTTTCCTGCACATTTCCTGCTCGAGTGGACTGACCCAGTCACGTCACAACCATTAATTTCTCCATCACAACAATAATTCATTCATATTACATGTGCATATACATTAGCTATATATGGACTTCTTATCCTGCTGCATTTCTTCATGTAAGAGAGCGAGAGCTATTTTAAGCAATCTTTTCCAAGGTCTTAATGGGATGTGTGTGACTGGCTATTTGATTGCTAATTTGTGGCTCATATTAGCCGGCTTACACTTTTACAAGTCTAGAGATCCTTGTTGCTGTGAGATTTTGGAGTGAACCAGTAATAGATATTGTGCTCATAAATGACTAAACAGTGTATAACTTCTTGGTCTTATACTGACTGTATTGGGCAATAACTAAAGTGTATTCTTCAACTCACGTTTACGATGCAATTAAACAGGTTTTTAAGAATCTCGTCTCAAGGTAATTTGGGAAGAAAGTGTGCTACACTGTAAGCAGAAAACTAGCAATGTGATGCTATGAAGTGTAGATTTCACATCTCGGTTGACGAGTATCCCTTTATGAGCAAAATACGGTTCTTGTAGAGTAGATTCTGTTTTGCCATATGGGAATTTCTCATTTGTTTGTCATGAAACCGCCGTGAATGTTCAGAACAAACGTACAGAAAGCTGTCAGATTTCAGCAAAACTTTGTGGTTTTGTGGTCTTGACATTTTGTATTTAACACAGGGCAGAGCTTCAATTGCAATTATGTGTACAGTCTAAATTGACCAATAGAGCCTAACTGGCATGGCTTTCAAAACCAATGATTTCATTTGCCTGTGGAGCATGAATGATTGCGACTCACTAAATCTGCCTAGCAACAAATGACGAGTAACAAACGTTTCTTTCATTGTTTTGGCACAATTGATTTGTGTTTAGTTTTCGAATGAATCGCTCATGATTTGACTCGTCTAAAATCTTTCGAATAACCGCCCTGATCTCCATAAACCAGTCGGTTCACTCGTCTCTCAAGACACCACTTCCTACGCAGGCAGCTAACTAGCTAACTAGCATGGCTAGCATCAGTTCATTTATGCCAATATGTTACTTTACTAAATAGAGAGGATCACAGAAGGAGTGACTCATTTGCTGAGAAAGAAATACTTTTACTGTTGTACTATGTTTTTATTTCATTTACAAAAAAAAATCTATCGTTTATTTTCTTTTTACATTTACTTATGTATAAAATAATACATTTAGAGCTTTCATTGCAATGTGTGATCTTTTCAGTCACCACTATCATGCCGTCAGACTCTGCCCAGACATGATTAATCAACAAACGCAACAAAGTTCCAGCAGGGGCATAGCATGCAGTAGCTGTTATTGTCATCGAGTGTGCTACTCAGGTTAATGATGTGTCCCGTCGGGATTAGCAAACATGAGCAAACAGCGGGAACGACAGGTGCCATCTGGAAGGTGTGACTCGTGGCACATCTGTCTCGCCGAGTCCTCACGTCTGCTGCACAAAAGTCGCCAGCACAAAAGCTACAGTGCTTGAGCTTGTGATTTTTGTCGCTTTGCAATAAAAATGCACAGCACGGACTGTGGCCAGCCTGATAAGCAGCAGCAATGCTCGGGGTGTTAGCGATAAACTAAAGGCTATGCCGAGGGTGTTGCCATGGGCAACTGGAGGTGGCCATATGCCGGATCGACGACTGACTGCACTGGCGACTAGTGACACTTTCTCGGGAATAGCGGAGTGGCAAGACTAATCCAAGAAGTGTGTGCGTTGCATGACTGCCTTTCGTTGTGTGCCTCGCTCCTCTCTGAAAAGCTCATAGATGAATAGCAAATGAACTGAAAAAAAGGACAGAAGCGGTTCAATCAACCCGATTAGCAGGGGAAAAACGATGATGAGATCCCCCTCCTTCTTATTGGATTCTACAGTGACGCAGCGAACCGATGAAGCATCGTACGCTAGTATGTGCACATAAATGGGATTTTTTTTTTTCCGTATTCTGTGTCTAAACCTCAACAAGCTCAGCTCCCAAAAAAAAGATGATGTTGCTCTGTTTTCATACATCATGACTCAGACCTGATGTTGTGTGCTGCAATGATTTTTTTTTTCTCTCCGCGGCCACACAAAAAGCTTTTTAAAGCCTCCAAGATAGATGCGGGACATTTTGGGAAAAACAATTTCTTTGAAGAGGACAGTGGCAAAAAAAAATAAAATGTTTGATTGGGGATTAAAAAAAAAAACATGCTCCTGTCCAGCTGGGGCTGAAATCTAATTTTGGTTTCTCTCTCTCTCTCTTTTTATTATTATTATTTTTCTTAACACGTACCGTACAACGCAAATGCGGGGGCTGAGCTAAACGCACATGTCGACAACCTGAACAATATGTTCCGCAATGTTTGCTGGCGACCTCAATGTCACCTTCCAGCGTAGCTCTTGCATAAAGATGAGGGGAAAACGACCATTTTCCACCCAATCTATCCACATTAAAATGCACTCCCCAGTTTGCCAAGGGCTTTCCAAAGTAACAGGTGGTGCTGCCTGCAACCTTTCACCCTTCAGGCTTTTATAATCATAGTCAATCAGAAGGAAAAACAGGATACAACGGATCAATCAAAGGTAAAAGGATCAACGTGGCTCATGGAGACGAGTCAAAAATAATTTGTAGTCGACAGGCTTCTTGCAAGTTGATCATGTAGTGCATCTGAGGTGTGTAAAGACTCATTTTCTTTTCCTCCCTGGGTAATTGCCGGTTCCTGACAGTCGTAAATGTTCAATATTTACTCAAGGTTCCTGCCGAGCCTCGGACGTCACGTGCGATGGCAAGATGCCAACTTACGCTCGCCTTGTTGCCAGATTTCAGCAATTGCGGAGCAACTCATTGAGTTGGCTGTTTGTGTAACGCGCCCTCCAAGTCATTCTGCACAACGGAAATGACGAGGGGAAACGTCGGCCAGAAATTGGCATTTGGGCTGCAGCTATTGAATATTTCGGTATTCCTTCTGAAAATGGAATCAAATAATCAAGTATTCAGCTAAAAATAAAAACAATTCATTGAATAATGAACGACCAACTGGTTTCATTTTTAGATAATCAACAAATTAATTTTTTACTTGAAACTAAATGAGTATGGGACGAACTGACGTCAGAAGCATCGTTAACGATTTTACAGCATGTGTGAGGAAGCCTGGTTTGTTCAAAGATTGATCAGTAAGAACTGCACCTGTCTCAGCCTGCAAGTGCTGCTGGGAACAACTTGTGCCGAGGGGTTATCGTCCTTTATTTTTAAGGTTTGTTTTGAAGTTGGCCTTCCCACTACGTGTTACTGTCGTGCATAGTGTGAACAAGCGTTGCAGCGGCTAGCTTGACTGTCTTACCAAATTTTGGATCTGTGGTGTCAATATCCCACCGCTCGGGGCAATACCAAGACGAGTGATGAGATGGAAGTAGAGAGAGAGAGGGACAAGGAAGAAAAAGCCATCTTGGCCACCGGGGGCAGTATAAGACAGACATAGGGTTATGCCGTACTGTAGGCTCACTTCCTCTCTCAACTTCTCAGTCCAAAAGTAACCAAGTCATTCTTCACAGAGGATCAATAATATATGCCTTTTTAGGATTATTGTATGTTTGAAATTGTATCTGCATGTGCTGTTGAAAGGGTAATAACAACGCCCTCTAGTTGGTAAAGGTTTAGCTCACATGCTTGTGGAATTTCCCATTGTATGTTAGCATTCAGGTAGTAATAGCACACACAAAAAAAAAAGCGTGAAGCCATTTTTTTAAGAACATTTGCACAAATTATATCCGGCCATATTGAGTCACCTGCCACCATGCAGAGCTTGCAGCAAGTCAAAGCAAAATAAAAATAATTTTGACAGCTCAGATCTCTGGTCATTCGAATCTGAACGACCACTGTATTGGAAATGTTCGACTCAATTTGTTGGATTTATCTGGAGGTCAAAAGGACACGGCGATCCAACCGAAAGAGCGTTTCACACGTATGTGTCCTTATCCTGTCCCGCCACCTGTAGCACACTCACCTGTACTTCATACTAGTGTGGCGCCCGATGGCCTCCTTCATGTGCGCGTGGCCCTGAGAGGTCTGGCGCGACCCGGGGCCCTCCCTGGTCTTGACCGACCCTTGGGAGGTGTAGTTGCCATTGCGCTCTTGTCCGCTACCTCCTCCTCCGCCGCCCGCTCCTCCGCCACCACCACCACCTCCACCTCCGCCGCCTCCTCCTCCACCACCGCCACCTCCTCCTACTCCTCCGCTGCTGCCTCCCGGGGGCGGAGCGGTGCGAAGGCCACAAAGTCGGTCCTCGCTGCGACTCTTGAGGTTGTGCTCAGTGCAGGCGAAGGACACCTGCATCCTGACCCTGGTTTCCGGGGGCTGACGTCGGGAGTCGAACCTTTCTCTTCACAAATGTTCACTTGGAATCAGTGCGCGCTCGGTGCCGCTCCACCTGAAAAGGGTCTCTCTCCCGTGGGCCCAGGTTAAAGATTTTGTCTGAGAGTTCCAGGGGGAGGGGGTGCAGGCAAGAGTCCAGCCTCTAACATGACACATGCAGAGCTGCCGTCTGCACCGTCTCCTGTCTGCTGATGCAAACCTGACAGAAGGCTCTCTGACTTTTCACAAGATGCATCAGGGCTGCAGTCTACTTTAGAAAAAAAAAAGAAAAAAAAGCACTCGGATGCTTGCTTGCAGAATTGGGGCGGTGGGTGTTCTTCAGGGAGACCTCAGCAGAGGGGCCCACAAACATGAACACGGGCTCGCTCGCGGGGCTTGTGTCTCCTCTTCAGCTGAGGTGACTTGTTCCCGCCTCGGGCCGGAGAGCTCGCCGGCGTGCCGCAACAATGACACACACATCCTCACACTTGGCGTCGAAGTCGAGCATTTTTCCTCCCGTCTTCTTTTTTTTTTGTCGCAAGGTGGGAAAACACGAGCTTACATCAAAAATTCAGTGCATCATCGTCATGCGTGCAGCAGCTCCGCGCAGTTTGATGCAAGGAGGGGGAAAAAAAAAAACCCAGAGGAGACGATGGCGGCATCAAATCCCACAAAGGTATTTTGTTGGAATTACCTTTTTCAGTGTGCGGAGCGGCGAACATGCCGGCAGCAGCTGTACAAGCCGTGCGCGGCTCTCCCGCTTCTTCGTCTCGCGCAGAACGCAACGGAGCAATACGCGCTGAGCATCGTGGAGCCGCAAATCAGCTGCAAAAGCTCACACTGGGCGTCATCCCTTTATCATCATTTAGACTTTAGTTTTTTTGTTTTTTTTTTTTTGCTCTTCTTGCATTTTCCAAAAGCTCCCTAAAATGTTCACGACACACGGCGCAACCTCTCTCTCTCACTCTCTCTCTCTCACTCTCCTCCCCCCTACTCGCCGCCCCCCCTCCTCATTCTTTCCCTCTCTCTCTCTCTGACTCTCCCATTCATCACACGGATGAACAAATTTCCTCACATCATGTGTGTGCTGCTTATGCAATCTTGCCTCGTGGCTGAATTGGAACTAATTTACAACCGCGTATCGCAGAACGCACATATCCCCCACCCCCCCACCCCCATCACACATGCCGCGCTCATGTGAAGGCATGTCTGCAGCTCTGCATCTCATCCATCACCACACCCATTCATCTGAATGAGCAACCGTCACAATTCTACTGCAACATCTGGACCGTCCTCTCTGGGTGGGAGCCAGATGCCTATTCGACTCCCATTATGCCACATCATCACAACACACATTACATTAAAACGGATGAGTCACGTCACAGCAACAAGAAAAAGCATCCCCGGCTACAAATAAAATTGCACACATTCATCATTTTCTGCCAGTTTGCTTAAAATGTCAAATGGAAGCTCGCTTTGGAACCTTCTGCAGTCCCAGAGCAGATTGCATGGCAGCAGAGTGGAACTTTTGTTAAGCTGGTAACTTTCCACAAGGATGAAAACCGTGCGCTTTCTTCTAACAAAAGAAGAGGAGTGGCAATAAAAATAAAAAAAAAATTCTGATAATCCTCCCTGTAGTTCACATTAAATTGAACCCTGAGGTCATTTGTCAAATTTGAAAGGAGGGAAGTTTGGTCGTACCAATCCAAAACGATAGTCAAGCGGATCCCAGCTATAACTACTGTATTTCTTTTACGCAATCATATCGATGTTGTCCGCTATGTCTATTATTTCGCATATGGTTCACAGCACAATGACACAAGTGCACATCTGTGCAGCGGGGACGTGCCGAGATAATGCTGCCACCTAGCGGTCGTTTTATGTGATTTAAAAAACAAACTGTGCTGCGGATTGGATGGGAAACGTCAGACATGCAGGGGACATTTTGAACAATCTCTTAAATGATCAAATACGGTTCCTCGAATCAAAGTGAGTCTTGCGATCTTTTTGTCAAGCCGAATTTTTGATCCACAGGCAGATGTTATGTTGACCAGGGAGTTCGTAATGGGGATGAGTGACAAGCAACACATTCCAGATGTGCAAAGTAAGCTAGAAACCTGGGGCGGTGGTCCATAAACTTTTGATACCAAGTACCGCCTCAAAAAAAAAAAAAAAAAAGAAACATTTGACTCTCCAAATTCCACCAGAATGACCCATATTGAAATACAGTTGTGTGGTAGGCCAAGGTGTTCAAAATAACAATGCATCGGTTTTATCCCCCCCCCCCCCAAAAGTCAGTGTTTTTGTTTGCCAGTGTAACATTATGCTCACTTTCAACAAGGTCTTGCATAAAGGGGCGTGGTGCAAGTTAAATATAAATGAAATGCAAATGTATTCTACAGTCATACATACAAAAAAAAAAAAAAAAGATCCCAGAATAGTTTCACTGAGCACTTCAAAGCGAGATGTAAGCGAGCCAGTGAGGCAAACAAGCGCCTGTCAAACCATGTGTCACTGATCCCCCACCACTACGACGAAACCCAAATATCAAGCCCCACCCCCTCCCGCGGTGATGCTGACCCTGTCAAGCTGGAGACCATCTCTGGGGGGTGGGGGAGAGGGGAGCAAGCTCGATCCTCAAAAACGTCAAGACACTTCTATTCAGCTTTGAAATATCATCAAACGCTTGACGGATCTTTCTGGGTCAGTGCTGCGAGTCGGATGTCTCCAACCTTCCGTTCCGTCACCACTGAATCATGCGGCATCCATGCATTAGTCATCTAAACTTGAGCAATAATAGAAAAAAACTGTTGTTATCTAATTGATCATCGTCCATCGATTTTTCCAGTATTTCAAACCAACATGTATGTTATAGGATTCATTTAGTGTGTTCAAAGCTCATCCGTTTCATTAGGTATACACGCAAGAAGTGAAAATAACTGCACAGCATCAGACTGCGAGGCGTTTTCAAATGTTTGCTGTTGCGGTAGCTTTCAAAGATCACATTTGACATTTGGATGTTTAAACTGTTTACACCCCTGCAAACCACAGCTAGTGATATAGCGTCATTGCCCAAGTCAGTTTTAACTTACTGGCCCAATGCAATTTTTTTTTTCTCTTTATATCTGCGTAGAAACTCAGCCATGCAGGTCATGGTAATCCGCAAAGGTTAAGTCGACACGGACTCTTTTTTGTTGTTGAATTTGTCGTGGGATTTAAAAAAACCCTTTTTTTTCCCTATTTTGCCAAAAACAAAATCACATACAAAATGTGGCTTCAAAATATTGTTGAATAAATATTGTAAAATGAATGAGGGTGTCAATCAAAAAAAAAAAAGTGCATAAAATAGAAAGTCACTATCGTCCCTCGTTTGTGTTGTCAAGAAGACAAAGAGAAGTGATGAATAAATAACACAAAAACAAGACGAAAGTATGCCGTACAAATAGCATTGAGGTGCTGTGGAATAATCTTTTTGGGGAATGACTTTTGCTCACGTTTTAATCGAAAAAAAAAGAAAGTTTTGGGCCAAAAACCCGATATCTGTTCTTCTCACCTGTACGACATGGCCGAGCGTTCAGCCTCGCAGTCGGCCAGCGAGAGGCCGCATTCTCTGAGGTAGAGCTCCAATCGCCGACGCTCCACCAGTCTGTGCGCCGCCGCCAGGATCTGAGACGCCAGGGCCTCGGACTCGGTCTTCTGGTCCGGGCTGGTCTTGCTGCTCCGGGCTCCGCCGGCCTTGGTCACGATACTCCCCGAGGAGGAGGACGCTTTGGGCTTCTTGCTGATGCCGTAGAGGTCCTCCACCGAGTACTTCCCTCCCTTGCCTCCTCCGGTGCCCCCGCGGCTGGCGAACATCGTTATCCCGAGTCAAAATGCTGGAACAAATCAGTCTTTAGCTCATTTGTGTCGGCGACTTTCGGCAAAAAAAAAAAGCAGCTTGTGAGTTTGAAACAAAACAACAAGGCGGTGCCGTCCTTTGATGGAGATTCGCGAAGATTGGAGGACGTCGGGCGTCGAAATGTCTGCAAAGGAGCGCTCGCAGGCCACGCAAAACATCAAAAAGTGCCGGATTGCTCCTTTTGCGGCGGCGACGACTAAAATAAAACAAAGAGCACACCTGTCAGTCGCAAACAATGCCTCGCTCGCGCTGATGTGAGGTGGCTCTTTGAATTAAAAAAAACAAAAAACAACAAAAACGGATGGGAATAAAAGCACTCCGCATCTTTCTCTCTTGATCTCCCAAAGGAGGGACACTGGGGGATTTGTGCTCAAACCCCACCGGCTTACATTTGTTCAGATTACCAGGCAGATGAAGTAAGTCTGCTCTTGCAACCGTCGCGTAATCTGGAAGAGGCCCGGTTGATGCAGCTCAACACTTTGACCTTCACCTTCGGAGACAATTTTGTGCAAGTGGGACAGTTAATGAGCTGATATGCGTGTCCGCCAAAATTCGTCAACACCAAGTACTTCACGAGAGGACAGTTTGCTTTCAAAAGTCTGATCGAGGTCAGGGTCTTCAGAATCACTCGTGCTGGTGATGTAATTTGTACGCGTGTTTACGATATTCGGAAACGGGGCCGTTTCTTTAACCGCTTCGATTTGGTGGTCTTCATTGCTGTCAGCAATTTTCTGGCATCTGACTCGCGTGGTCAGAGCAAAAGTTGTTCACAAAGTGCTCCATATGTAAAAGCACGTGGCAAGTTGCATTATTTTATTTATTTTTTTGGTATTGTCTTGATGGGATCTATAATTGTAACATGATCGTGGTGGTATTAAGAGGTGGATTAAGTTGGTTAAGTCGCCACTCAAGGCCCTGATGCCACTGCTTTCCTGACATGGACCCCTCTGCCATGCGCTTATCTGTCACTCACTCATCGACTGTAGCACGGGTTCATCTCGCATATGTTGTCACAGGAGTATCTCTTCATGTGAAAGTAACACAAAAGGCATCAGAGTGAATTCTGTGGGATGAATTGACTGCATGTCGACTTCATCCTGACCATGGGAAGGAAAAATCGGTGTTGTTCAACATCTTTCATGCACCCTGTAACCTGACAACATGGTAAACTGTCCACTGTCGTCACCGCTGTCCCTGAAAGGGTTCATAGCAGAATTTGCCCACAGTGCTGATGATTCCATTTTTTTAAGAAGAAAAAAAATTATGCATCTAGATTATTGTAAGATAGTGTCGTGAGCGGTGCTTTATTCGGAACGGCTTCAGAATGTAATGACAGCTATTACTTTGCCGTCATGACATTCCATTTATCATAATGGGACTGGGTGAATGAGTTAGAACCTTGACAGTGGAAAATCGCTGTAAGTATAAATTCCAGAGAAATGACAAAAAAGCTGTACCCAAAAAAATAAATAAATAAAAATTCAGCCTTTGCTGCAATCATTACAATTTTGAGTACAGCGCAGACCTTGCAGAGAAAAAAACCCTGTTATGTTTCGATCTGGTTACGTTTGGTTTTGATTCCTCACGTGCCCTTTTTTCGCCACCTGTTCTCGTTATCAGTGTTCCTTGTGTGTAACCAATTAGCTCCCTCAACCCTTTGTGTGTTGTCCAGGTGTTTCTTGTTGTCTCGTCACTGAGCTTGTATTTAGTTCCCTGGGTTTCTGTCAGTCTTTGTTGGGTCATTGTGAGCTGTGAGTATGTGAGCATACGTGTGCTCCTGTCATGTTTTGTTTCCAGTTATCGTTTGGTTTGATACGTGTCATTTCCAGGCATTTTTTGAGTACTTCGACTTAGTGTTTTTTTTTCATTGTACTGTTGTGTGTATTTTTTGTTAAATACATTTTGGTCAATCCACCCTGCTCCTCCCTGCCTCCCTGATTTTTTGGGGTCCTACAACTACCATCACGCAGAACGTGACAGAATGACCCAACCAAACTGGACCCCGCAGGACTAGAGGCCTGGTCCCACTGCCTCCCTTTTCTGTTTCCGGCGAGGCAAGGGTTGCTGTCGCCCTCCGTCCCGATTCCCGGCGAGGCAAGGGTTGCCGTCGCCCGTCCCTGTTCCTGGCGAGGCAAGGGTTGCCGTCGCCCTCCGTCCCGGTTCCCGGCGAGGCAAGGGTTGCCGTCGCCCGTCCCTGTTCCTGGCGAGGCAAGGGTTGCCGTCGCCCTCCGTCCCGATTCCCGGCGAGGCAAGGGTTGCCATCGCCCTCCGTCCCCGTTCCCGGCGAGGCAAGGATTGCCGTCGCCCGTCCCTGTTCCTGGCGAGGCAAAGGTTGCTGTCGCCCTCCGTCCCTATTCCCGGCAAGGCAAGGGTTACTGTCGC
>CAAKHF010016612.1:0-14337 GCA_901007745.1 Hippocampus kuda
CATGGCCATGCATTGACTCTATAATTCAGGAACAGTCCACTTGTAATTTATAGTACACAGCAATAATCAGTGTGTGTGTGTGTGTGTGTGTGTGTGTGTGTGTGTGTGTGTGTGTGTGCGTGTGTGGTTATCTGATGAGTAACTCTTTTTGAAATGACCAGTTCCTCCGCATTAATTCCCAAATATCCATATAATTAATTAAACCCATGTCATTTTTATATAACTAGTTCTGGGCACAAGTTGAGCTCATGCTGCTGAATGAAAAAATAACTTTCTCTCTATTGTTTAATATGTTAAGCTTAACTGTTTAATATCATGAAACGAAGGAGTAAAACATTACAAAATTTCTTCATGTTTATATATAATGGTTGGAGCAAGCTTCTGCACGGTGGATAAGTGAGGATAAATGGATTAGATAATGGATGGCTGGATGTGTGCACTGTTATTTGTGGACAAACCATCTCATTGCGATACTGAAAGGAAAAATACAGCTCTGCATCTCATAAAAAATAAACAGTAATTAGGAGGGAAAAAAGGAGCAATGTGAACATGGGACAATCTCTTTTCGGTCAATTATATATACATTTTCAGTGGTTGTTCGTCTATGTGTGCCCTGTGATTGGCTGGCAATCAGTTCAGGGGAACCGTATATCCTGCCGACTGCTCGAGGACAACTGGGATAGGTGCCCCTTGAGAAGATTAGAAAATGGATGGATGTATGTGTTTGAATGGTGTCAATGACAATATTCTAGTCAATATACCTTTGTGATATCTGCGATGCTTGTGAGTGTCATTAACTTGTGAGTTTGTGTGAAGAACAGCCCGTGAGTTGCCATGTGTATGAAATGCGCTATATAAATAATTCTGCCTTGCCTCGCCTGTTAAGTGTGTTAACCCAAAACATATACGCATCCGATCATTAATGCCTGATCGTGCAAACAATTCCTTTCAAAATCGAATCTTTTTTTTTTTTTAATCCAGCTCTTCTGAAGTCAAACAATCAGTGTCGGTTTCCAAATCGCTCCTTTTGTTTGAGGATATTACTTCATATTTTATGAATCTTGCATCAATATTTTAGATTGGTGGTGTGAATAATGTAAATTCAATGTCACAGAATATGGGGTGGTAATAGCCCCTACAAATGATCTCGTTCTTTCTCATCACTATGTAGACTCCATTCCAGGAACGCAAAAAGAAAAGTTAAAAATCTACATGACGACTGCCCATGTAATACTGTACTGTGATAAAATGCAGTATCCAAAAGCTCTCCTCTTGCTCTTGTTTAATGAAACTAAATGTGTGCTGTTTTCTAGGAGTGGGGAGCAGGTCCCAGGTCAGTCTTGAGTTCAGCTCCATGGTATTGCCAGTTACTGACACAGACAAAGACACTGTCGGCTGGTCATTAAAATCTCCTGCTGGGACATCCACTGTGGGCACAAGGTTAGTGGCAGTGTCAATGTGACAAATTAACCCTTGTGCGCCAAAACATCCCATAAAAGGACTGTTGACGTACAAACTAAAATTATGTCATGATCTATTAACATGTTGAAGGCGCTAACTTGTCCATATTGAATAGTCCGAATTCAATGCTTTTGTTTTTTACTTATATGCAGATGATAGTTACTTAGCACAATACTGCTTTTTATTGCTTTGATGTCCATAGAGGGCACCAACCTCAATAAGTAAATTGAAACTATATATGTATGATAGGTCTGACGCCACTGAACATTTTGAGTGGTCGCAAGAAAAAAAAGGATTTAGAAATGACTTTGATATTACACTTTAAAGCCACCGTTCCATTATGGTGCCTTTTTCCTATGTGTCGTTCAAAAAATTCAACGCACAAGGGTTAATTGTAGTTGGTGGTGGACAAGTTACTGCCAAAATCAATTTACTTGGTGTTACTTTCTGTGTAGAGTAAGACGTTTCTCATTTCTTTTAAATTGTTGTTGTTTTTTTTAATCTGTGATTATTTGATTTATTAATGCATTCGGCTTTTTGCAACCAGCTATTAAAGTTAACTGATATTAATGAAGCTCTTTTTATATAAAGCGTGGGGTATAATGTGAATATTTTGGCTCCATGGTGGCAGATCATTGCCTTTGATTCATATTTGTACCAATAACAAGATTTTTATTTTAATATAAATATTGGAACGGAAATTTGGTCCAATAAATAATCCCAGACTGTACATCATAAATAAAATTATCAACATACTCAAATTAATTTCTACATGGGGAAAACTAAGTTTTAAATTGTCAAGAATAGCTAAGTAAAAATGTATAATAATAAAGTGATGGATCGATAGATCGGAAATATGTAAGAAAAAATATCTTTTGATAAAGACAGACCTGGCCTGAGTCTTTTTCATTAAAAAAAAAAACATGATTCAAATTTTTATGATATAGAAACAAAGGTTCATGATGAATGGTATTTACAAATGGAAATGATAAACGAGAACATAAGACTCTTATATAATGGTGCATAACGTAGATTGTCAGATTGGATTTGCCGTAGCATGACATCGGCGGCCAGCGCAGGCCTGTCGCCCAGAGACAGTCTGATTTTCATTTGCTAGCTAATAGCCAATCAGAGTGATCCATTTGGAATACTGCAATTGTTGGCCAATTCATTCAAATCATACCTTCTGATTGGATGCCCTGAAAAGAGCATCAAACAGCTGCAGCACAGTCATAACGCTGCAATTCGTGTTCTGACCAGAATAAAGACATCAAACTAAAGGCTTTACACTGGCTATGAATTAGTTTGTAGACTAGATTTTTAAATTCTTCTACTGGTTTTAAATCACTGGATGGTTTGGGTCCTGAACATATTAAAGAAGTGCTGATTGAATATAACCCAGTCGAGCTCTGAGATTTTTAGACTTGGGTCAATTAGTGGAGTATCGAGTTCAAAGTAAACATGGTGAAGCTCACTTTAGTTGTTATGCTGCATACTAATCGAATAAACCGCCAACAGAAGTGAAGTTAGCCCTGAGTATAAATGCTTTAAAATCCAGGTTAAAAACTCCATTTTACCCCCTCCTACCTTTGAAAACATTTTACAATTATGTTTTTCTTTTTATTAGTTCAGGATATTTCTATACTTTTAAATGGTTTTAAAGTTTTCTGTAAATGTGTTTAAATGGTGTCGCTGTGCTTTCTTTTAGTACTTTTTCCGAGGCAATTTTGTTTTGTCTGTGTCATTGTATGTTCTGTTTGTAAACGCTTGAAGGTGTTTGTAAATGCTTGATGTTGTGTCTTTGCTTATGTGAATCATATTGAGTTGCCTTGTCTGTGAAATGTGCTATACAGTATATAAATAAAGTTGTCTTGCCTCTCCATAAAGCACAAAGACTCTTGATTTGTCACAATTCTAAACGCTGCTTTTTGTTTCGGTTTCTTCCCACTTGTATTGTGACTGTGTTTTGCATTTTATTTCATGAAACTACGACCAGAAGTGAGCAATTCATCGTTCATTGCTCATTCGCCAGCGGCCATCCCGCCAGTCCGTCATCAACAGTCGGCCATTATTTCAGGCCAGGCCAGTCGTCAGTCTGTCATCCTTATTTAAACCCCGATTTCAATGAAATTATTATACACTGTAATTTGTTAAATTACAGTGAAGTAAAAATCTGTTGAACAGTTTTTCACTGACACTTCTAAAAAAAGCGGTGACGAACCGTAATATAATGATGACCCAGTGTGGCGAAAATAATGATGGACTGACGACTGACAGACTGAAATGATTTTGGATCGGTGGGCCGCCCGCTGGCAAATAACGGACCAGCAAAATTTACTGATGCGCCCACCACTGCCCGTTACCACTGATTGTAATACAGTACATGCACAGCTATTGCAATTCAACTGTTTAATAGTTAACAACGGACTAAGCTACCCGGTACTGTTTTTATTTCTTTATTTATTTTTTGTGTGCATTCTACCTATGAATAAAAATAAGCTTTTGCGAGTGTAATATTTAGTAATTTATGTTTTACCTATGGCTGTCACTACTTTGTTATAAAATATGAAGATTATGCAAGGTGTCATTTTAAATTTCTAGGAATGTCCAAAATGTGGCAAAATATGTATAAAGGAGTATTCGGGCCTTAGTGAAAAGAAAAAAACTATGACTAAGACATGTCAAGTCATACTTTTTCTGAATGAATGTCAAAATTCCCTACAAACATAAGATACTTTGAGAGACGCCATATATTCATCATATTATATGATAAGAGATTTTGCTTAAATTATCGAGCGGAAAAACTGACCACACCATTCGGGTTTTTTTTTTCTCGGAAATTGCCACAAATGCAGAATTATACTGATGTGCCAAAACATTTTAAAATTTGTGAAATACTGATCCAACCGTAACTTGAAAAGATCTTTAATAGTCCTCTTAAGGAAGATGTAAGATGTACACTATGTTCATGCTCATAATTATTTATGATAATTATTGAAAGTCTCATTGTATAATTATTCATTTCCTTTTTCATTACCAATATAGATAAAATATATATTTATATTACATTGGAAAACTTAAAAGCCATACCATGAAATTTTTGTCTTTCATTTCCTTATTTTGTAGTGGGAGCACCTTTAAATTTTGTATTCAGCCATGATCTGCCAGCAATACGATGCAGTGTTTTTTTTTAAGGCGTTAAAGATCAAAATTATGTCTCCATCAAACTTTGGATATCGATCAATGCACATATTGTGTCGGGTATAAAGGCCTGAATATGAGCGTTAAAAATAGAACGGCACAAATGTAATGGCATAGTGGTGGTAAGCAATTGTGCAATCTCTCTTCCAGCCCAAATAAAGAGGACAGCTCTCCAGACTCCAACTTAACGCTGGAATCTGACTCCAGTGGCGTCTTTCTCTCATTATCCACTCAGAGCCAGGAGGGGGCTGGCTCTGACAGCGACCAGCCAATCAGTGGCTCTGACCTTGGCAGCAGCAACACATCATTGGAGAAGGAAGGGGACGATGGAGGTTTCAAGGAATGGGGCAGGGAGGAGAGTGCTGAACTCCAGTGGTGCTACCCCTCGCTGCTCAGCACCTCCTCTCATGAAGACGTTGAAGGAAATAAGGACACCGCCGAGGATATTTGTGGCTCGAGAGGGAGAAATGAAACGAGAGGGAAAGATGGAGATGGATGGAGGGATGAAATGGGAGGGGGACTATTTTCAAGCTATAAGTCCACACTGGACCAATCAGAAACAAGTCAGTTTGAAGCAATGCGACCGAGAAGAAAAGTTACCATCATGGCAAATGACCCCCTCCTTCCGCCATCTCCCATGAAGCAGCCAATCAAACACCTGATAGATCCGTATCATAAGCCAATTAGAAGCTCAGGACTGGACAGTAGTGACATTGATCCATTTGTCCAACCAGATAGCTTTGTTTATCTTGCTGTGTCAACAAGACCCGGCCCCCGTGGAGAGATCTCCACAGTTACAGATTACTCCACTCAAGACATAAAGCGACACCTTGACCATAAGAAAGCACATTTTGAGCACATTGAGTCTCACCTTGCCCCCCGGAAACCAGAAGAAGGAGATTTTTTATGTACTGACAGTTTTGTATACCTAGCTGCTCCAGATTGCCTCCTCTTAGGCCCTGAAGGATCAGCATCATACAGTGGCAGGTAGGTTTTTTTTTATTGTGAAAGGTCCTATGCTACACTTAGAGTAAATATACATGTTCTATGTTGACGGCTCGGTGGTCGAGTGGTTAGCACGTCGACCTCACAGGGCAGAGGTTTGATACCAGGCTCCAGACTTCCTTTATGGAGTTTGCATGTTCTCTCCGTGCCTGCGTGGGTTTTCTCCGGGTAGTCCGGTTTCCTCCCACAGTCCAAAAACATGCATGGCAGGCTGATTGAACACTCAAAAATTGTCCCTTGGTGTGAGTGTGAGCGCGGACGGTTTGTTCGTCTCTGTGTGCCCTGCAATTGGCTGGCAACCGGTTCAGCATGTCGTCCCCCACCTACTGTCCGAAGACAGCTGGGATAGGCTCCAGCACACCCCGCGGCCCTTGTGAGGATAAAGCGGATTAGAAAATGGATGGATGGATGTTTTATGTCCCTTTATCGGGTTGCAAGATAATTTGAAGTGGAAAAGCTCAGGATGTCCTTTTTCAAGCTATTCCAGTTGGTCAAACATGCCTGGCACTTCTGACGGCTGGATTTTCTTATCCATATGTAAATTGGCAATGATTGGATCATTGTTATCCTCAATTTGAATGTGGAAAATAGCTTTTTTTTTCTATTTAGTAGCTGGTGATAGCTGTCCATGTCAGGTCTTATTTTCATTGTGAATCAGAATTTACCTAGCTTTGGTGACTCACACGAGCACATTGAGCGATTTGACACGCTAAATAGCCTGTATAAGTTTTTGAGACTGCAGAAACAAAACATTGCAGGTTATCATAATGAATACTGGATAGCATTAAAAGCTATTCAGCAATATTCAATGAAGAAGCCTGTTGATATGGAAAGGGCTTAAAGAGGCTCGCTTGACAGTAACCAGCATGTTGCTCATATACATTTTGGCAACAATGCAACAATGACCACAAGCTTTGCTATTTTATCCTTAAGTACATTATAAATTACAAATTGAATTAAGTACTCTTGTAAAACAAAATATATGTATAATTTAGTTACTGAATGTGTAAGGTTTTGCTTGCTTAAAACCTGGATATGTATTTTTAGCATGCGTGTAAGCAAAAGGTCAAACAAGTCGTCGAGTATTTCGTCATGTTTCAATAAAATGCTGCAAATTTAGTTATGGTCTGTATTGTTAGAATTAGGCCATGCGATTGGCTGACAACCAGCTAAAGGTGTACCCCGCCGACAGCTGGGATAGGCTCCAGCATGACCGCTGGATGGATGTACAGTATTATGAGTCACTGTCAATCTTGACTTCAAATGTAACTACACTATGCCAATTGCCATTTTTTTCAGCCTCTTGGCCTTCACATGCAATTTTATCCGGAAATTGCGTTTTCTAGTTATGAAAATTAAAAATATTATCCAACCACTTTTTACTTATTTCACCAAAATATGGTGATGTTTATCTATTCATTCAGGTAAAAATTCATTTGTAAATCATCTCAGAAGCCCTATTACACTGCTGTTATCGTTCGTCATTTTCCATCAGCGGTGGCCACTGAAAGTCATGTTTTTTTTTAAACTTGCAATATTTATTTAGTTTAGTTTTTTTTTTTTTTGCATGTCATACTCTTCCAACACCGTTTGCATTTCCAAAGGTGTGTTGACCATCACCTCAATATGCGAGAGCTGCAAAAAAAGACCAGAAAAAGTGGACCACTACTCTAGCAGTGTCTCAAGTTCATTGTACAAATACAAATTTCTGCGTTTCATTCTGTTTTTTTTCCAGGGAGTCAGACTCTGAAAGTTCTGGCTCTGAGCCCGTTGATGAGTCTATATTGGGTTGCAGTTCAGTGGCAGGAGACAGCGACTGGGATTCGGACCTGTCTGATTCGGGTCCCAGTCGCCCTTCAAAAGTTGCAGCTGCAGCGGCTAAATCTGCTGGGTTAGCCCGACCCAGAAGACTGCCAGCAGAACCGCGTTGGGATTCATTTGGAGAAATCACAGAACCCGAGGTGCTGGACGAGCCCTTCATTGAACAGGACCACAGCAGCAAAGAGAACAAGCTTCCCATCGGATCAACAAACTTGGATAATCAACCTGCTGAAGCAACGGCGACGACAACAGCTGAGCAATCGTCATCAACCAAGAAGGTTACCTGGCAGTTCAAACCAGCCCAGAGGTCAGTCTGCACTGGAAGCAGGAAAGAGAAGGAGAAGGAAATGACATCATTTTCATCATCGTCAGAGGCCAGGATAACCGAACGTTGTCGACGTGAGGATCATCAACCTCCCCATTCATCTTCATCGTCTTTAACATCATCCCCATCCTCCTCCTCTTCTGGTTGAACTAAGCAGTTATTGCCTGGGTCTCTGTGGGACGCTTTCAACACCGAAACTGAGTTGGTTCCAAAAAAGGTAGAGAAGTTCTTCAACTTTCTCTGTAGAATCTGTTGGCTTGAACAGTCCAAGCCTATTTTCTTTTCTGTTATCTTTTAATCTTGCAGCTAGCTTTGCCATTGCCTTCTTGCCACATAAAGATGCATAACTGCTAACCAAATGAGCTTACCTGACAGTATGGAATGAATTTTAGTCAAAAGACTCTGAGAGACTGTGAGGAAATGCAGTCAGTTACGGTTTATACTGGAAGAAATGAACAGTAAAATAAAATGATACCTATGGATGATTTACAGAATACAGGTTGGCCTATTGCACACATTTTCATAATATTTTGTATTATGTTGAATGTACTGTACAGAAACGATTACACGAACAACGTACTCCAGAATAAACTCAAAACAATATTATATACAGTATATAATATTTGGCATGATCCTTAACCATTAAATGGTAGGTGGGATTGGAAACAGAGTGCTGGAATCTAAAAATCTAACAATTGAGCATGATTGCGGCCTTTATATTGAATATTTTCATTTTTCTTTCCCAAACGCCACAATATATGGATGTATTTAACCAACAAACCTTTAAGAATGGACTGAGGTCAAGCTAAAGTGTACAGTGTATTTTATTTAACATTGCAGTGCATTTAACTGTGTGTGACCGATATATTTTCACCATTGAGATAAGAGCGTAGTGCAGTATTCTATCTACATAGAATGGGATCAATATGCAGACATGGAAAATATTGGAAGGATTTATTCCCATTTCTTTTCTGACCTGAAAATGTGAATGTATAATTGAGCGACGTGCTTAGAGATCCACGCTATATTCTACGTGAAGTGTGTTTCCTGAGTGATTTGTGTACTATAGCCGACTGTAGTTGATGATAAGTTTAATTTTCTTCAATGCTGCTTTCCCCTCAGTAGAGCTATTGCAATTACTACGAGACGTAATTCGAGGTCAGGATTTAGTTCAGGGGCCACATGCACCCCAGTTTGATCTCAAGTCAGCTGGACCAGTATATTCTTGGCCTTTAAAAAAAATAATAATAATAATAAATAAATATACAGTATATATATATATATATATATATATATATATATATATATATATATATATATATATATATATATATATAAAGAGAGAGAGAGAGAGAGAATTCACATTTTTTTCTCTTCTTTGGTACAAATAAGTACATTTGGATATTCATGTATTATTATCTTGTTGCAAATCTTGTTAAAGATCCTATGATTGATTTCAAATTTCTTGCAATGTCAACAGTGTTATTATTCAGTGTTTTTATTTGTATATGTTGTGTAACTTACAGCTCACAGTGGATCGACATACTGTATGTACCTTTTCATAAAGGAATTTAGGATCTAGAAATCCTTTTAAACTGGAATGCATTTCCACTTTCACTTGGAGATCTGGACAACCTCAGCTGACTCATTACGCCGTACAAAGTAAAATAAAAACGTTTCAGAGTGAGTATGCACTTGTTCCTTTGCCTTGTAAATGGAAACGCAAAATTACATGCAAGTTTGTAGCACAAACTTCGCACAAAAAAAACTAAAAATACACCCAGTCACCATACCGTTCACCAAACACACATGTGGAGGTATGTGGAGTGGCCGTGTAGTTTTTTAACAGGTTGTAAAAAGAATTTGAGAGGGTGAGAGGATACTCGAGGAGGGCAGGCAAAGTATGTTTTTGCTACTCGATGAAGAGTAATGGAAGCTTGACTCAGAAAGGGAGGGAATATTTATGAACAAGAGTATGATTTTATGCCCAGGAGAACTACAGCTACATTATTTGGCTCAGTGTTGTTGATGGAGAATTACAGAAAATGTCATGAGGAGCTGTATTGTATCTTTGTGGATCAAAAGACACAATTAGATTGTGCTTTACGCTAGACGATAAAGCCTTAAGGGTCACCAGTCCAGAGCAATGATAAGTGTGGCAAGGAGGTGAAGAGGTTGGAATGGTTGGAGGAAAGTGTTAGGTGCATTGTGTGATGCAAGACAGCGGCACTGAAGGGACAACAGGGAGCAGAGCTTGAGGTGGTGGGAATGACGACGTTGAGGTTTTCTTTTGGAGTGACAAGGTTTGATAAGATGACAAATTACCTCTTCGGAGGAACAGCCAAGGTTAGATATTTACAAAGTTAGAGAACCAGACTTTGATGGTTTGGACACGTCCCGAGTAGGGATACTGAGTACATTGAGTATATCAGAGCTGCTAGGCAGGAGAGTGAGAAGAAGCCTTCAAAGAAGGTTAATACATGCAGTTGGGAAGGGCATGAGAGTAGATGATGTTCTAGAAGAGGATTCAGAAGATAGATTTGTCAATGGAAAGACCTGGAACGAGACAAGCCAAAAGCAAAGAAGTTTCACCAAACCAACCTTTTATCATCTTTGACTGATGTTTTGCAATATTCCTTCTGTTAAAACATTTCGACGGGAGGTATTCATTTTTACAGAAGTGAATTCTTTACGGGCGGCCCGGCAGTCGAGTGTTTAGCACGTTGACTTCACAGTGCAGCGGTACCGGGTTCAATTCCAGCTCCGGCCTTCCTGTGTGGAGTTTGCATGTTCTCCCCGGGCCTGCGTGGGTTTTCTCCGGGTTCTCCGGTTTCCTCCCACATTCAAAAAACATGCATGGCAGGTTAACGGAACACTCTAAATTGTCTTTGGTTGTGAGTGTGCGTTGTTTCTGTGTGCCCTGCGATTAGCTGGCAACCGGTTCAGGGTGTCCCCCGCCTACTGCCCAAAGACAGCTGGAATAGGCTACAGCACCCCCCGCGACCCCAGTGAGGATGAAGCAGTTCGGAAAATGAATGAATGAATGAATTGGGATTTTGGCCCGTCATTTATTAAGAGACCACATAAATATGATACACAGATCAAGTACTTGACATAATTTGCCTTCAAATGTTGGCTCCATTTTATTTGTTTTAGTAGGGCTGTGCCCTTCTTATATGAAGTTTGCATGTTCTCTTCGTGCCTGCTTGGGTTTTCTCCAGGTACTCCCGTTTCCCAACACATTCAAAAAAGCATGGTAGGTTGAGTGAACGTTCTAAATTGTCCATATTTGTGATCGTCAAAACGAATGGTTGTTTGTCTATGTGTGCGCTGCGATTGGCAGGCAACCAGCTCAGGGTGTCCCCCGCTTACTGCCCGGAGAAAGCTGCAATAGGCTCCAGCACGCTCTGCGACCCTTGTGATGATAAAGCGGATCAGAAAATGGATGGATAGATAGTATCCTTCCTACACCCTGATGCCCCCCCAATGTATTTTTTAAGGTTGGGGCAGGTGGTCTGTCAGGTTAAGATGGCTTGTTTCTTGCACTGTATCTCCAATGGCTTAGGAGGCAGGTGTCTCTCACCCAGCCATGGATCTCCAAGAAGTCCTGTAGCATTTCTTTGTTTACACTAAAATGCACACACATGCCCCCGCGGACAGACACACACACATGCATGCACGCACACAGCCTGTGGCACCATCTGTGTTTGAGATCCATCGAACCGTATCAGAAGTTGTGTCAGTAATGTAGGTCTGTCCATCTATTTAAAGCTTATTAATTAGAGCATTTGAATAAGGTCTCAGAGAGTGAGATTACCTTTATGAATAGTTAATTCATGTGCCAGTTCTGCAACTATCAAGGGAATTGTTGGGCCAGATGACACATTCTGTTTGTCACCGCCTGTAACATTTCACATTCATTGTAAAGAAGAAAGACGGGACATGGAAGATTTTGGTAGTTTGATAAATGTTGAGGAAATTCACTGTCCTCTAAATCCATTTTGTCCAGATATGTTTCTCTCATCTTTTGTCCTCTATGTAATGAAATGATTGGCTTCAGCCATCATGCGGAACTCAAAGTGGACTCAATAACCCATGAGCGTGGAAGACCACGCTCAACACTCTGGTAGGACATTTCTGGTATTCATTCGGTCACGCCTTTTGACCTTTTCGAATGTGTTAGCTGTTTGTGAATGCAGAGAAGGGTAGATTCCACCTGAGCCCCTACAGAATCTCCCAGCTCAACTTGAAAAGCTCTTCAAAAGATTCCTGCAGTGGAAAAGGGGCTAATATAACACCTCTCCAAAAAGGCCCTTTACCCAACACGATCTCCGAAACTCTTCATGTTCACAATTCTTGGCCTATCGAACCAGTCTTGACAGTTTTACAGATTTTGGGAAATCCTGTCACGTTGTTAATTACACATAGCCTACACATAGCGTACTAATGAAATCTGAGATTTTAAAGCCTCTGTCCAGCCATTTACTGATGTTTGTTGTGTTTCATGTAGACTAGAGAGAGCAGGAGAGAGACACAGCCAGACAAAGACACAGATAGAGAGAAAATCGAAAGACAGTATTACTGCTTTACAAACTCGCAAGTGTCGAATCCAGGCGCAGAAAGTAAAAACCCTGCTATACAAAGCAGTATACAAAAATTATAGTGTTTGAATATTGTGAATATCGTAGTGGGGTCCTATTGTAATATTGTAATAGCTGTCAGTTTGATTTTCAATCAGGTCTCAATATTCATCGACGTCACCGCTGCACTTGCGCATAAAAACCTGCGTATCTTGATTTTAGTGCCGGCGCGAGCCTCGTTTCGCCTGTTTGGAAATTTGTCAAACTGTTGGCATCATGGTGGGCTTTCTGACACACACCGGGGTGTCTTTTGACATTCGTCCAGCGCACCAGACAATTTTGTGGCTGAAAGTCGAATAAACTTTACTCCTGCTAGACCCACGTCTAGATAGCCTAACGTGATTTGGTGACAACCTGCTTCAAACTCTTAGAATCATTGTGGAAACTCTTCATTGCACACATTATTATCATTTCCATCTTTAATATATATTTAAAATCATCCCCGTGGCTGCGACACAGCTATGGGACACAGTGGAGATGTCACACTGACACAAATGATCAGGGTGGAAGGCGGTCTCATCACAACGGCCAACTTGACATCATCCGATAGTGAACGTCTGCTTTTACTTTTTCATCAGTGTACAGTGGTAGCTCTACTTATAAAATTAATTGCTTCTGGAAGAAATTTCTCAACGAGAACATTTTATACGTAGAGACACGTTTTCCTATGTAAATGCCCTAATTCGTTCCAGGTCCCCCCAAATTCCAACATAAATGTGTCCTAAAGCATAAAAGTGCATCAAAATATGTAACATAGTGAGTACCGACAGGCCCTTTGCACTGTATCCCATGTTCGTCATTGTTTTTCATGTTTCTTGTGCAGAGCGTGCCTGTTAAGTGAAATTTCAGTTGCACTAACATGTAATGACAATAAAGGCAATTCAATTCAATTCAAATACATGTTACAATTAGATTATTGCACAATAAATGAGAGTTGTGCATAATGTAAAAAAAAACAAAGAATAAAGAATAAAAATGATGGTCATTTAACTTTGAACTGCGTTTTTGCCCTCTTTAGTCCATGTTGTCTCTCAGAAGTGGTTTTGCCTGTTACGAGGACATTTGCTTTTGTCGGCTTCTAACATTAAATCGAAAATGTCGAAGGCAAACATCAGCATAGTGAGCGATCGCCCAACTGGTGAACACGCTTTCTTGATGATTCACATTTACGTAAAACTATCAGGACGTCTCATGGCCCAAGGGACGAATAACGAGGATGCTGCTTAGACAGGACCTGCTCTGACCAGCTGTGTGACATTGTCCAGCATATGTTCAACCTGAGCCTGAAGCTGGGCAGAGCTCCACAGCTGTGGAAAACTTCGTGCCTGGTTCCAGTGCCCAAGAACCCCCACCCTAAGGAGCTGAACAGCTACAGACCGGTGGCGCTGACGTCTCACCTGATGAAGACGCTGGAGAGACTCGTCCTCGCTCACCTTCGACCGCTGGTGAGCTCGGCACTGGACCCGCTGCAGTTTGCCTATCAGCCTGGCATCGGAGTGGAAGACGCCATTATCTACCTCCTCCACTCAGTGCTGTCTCACCTGGAGAAGGCTGGGAGCACTGTGAGAATCATGTTCTTTGATTTCTCCAGTGCCTTCAACACCATCCAACCCAACCTACTGAGGGACAAACTGCAGAACGCCGGCGTGGACCACCATCTCACATCATGGATTACAGACTATCTCACAAACCGACCGCAGTACGTAAGGGTGCAGAGCTGTGAGTCGGACAGGCTTCTCTGCAGTACGGGAGCGCCGCAGGGGACTGTTCTGGCTCCATTCCTTTTCATCCTCTACACCTCGGACTTCAGATATGCAACTCCAAACTGCCACCTTCAGAAGTTCTCTGATGACTCTGCGATTGTTGGCCTCATTACAGAGGGGG
>CAAKHF010016616.1:0-11735 GCA_901007745.1 Hippocampus kuda
CTCTGACTGGTTGGCCACTGTTTTTTTTTACTGTGTTACTGCAAAAAGCCACATTGCGCATGTGCGTGCACACACACACACACACACCACACACACACACACACACACACACACACACACACACCACACACCACACACACACAAACACACACAAGCTGCAGTAGTTACTTACTACTTGGGTCAGCTTGCTACATATTTGACCGAAGATCGACTTTTGAAGCAACGAACCTCCCGTCATCGACCCAATTGCGCACATGCAAGCATACACACGCACACACACACACACACACACACACAGAGACACACACACACACACACACACACACACACACACACACACACACACACACGCATGCACACGTGCGCATACGCAGGCACGCACAGACACCGAGATGAGCCAGAGCCGGAACTTCACTGAACACGAACGAAATCGAAACACACAGACATACCCCCCATCCCCCATTTCTTCCTCCCAACGCTCGCACTCGACTTGGGACCAGTCCGCTGGCTCCAGGTCGATCGCGATTGACGTATTGATCACCCCTACCTTTAAAGCTGACTAGCTTCGCACTTCGCGTTGAGCACCGTTGTTTGCGCAGGAGCGGTGATTCAGTTGTCATTTGATTGGTTGCCCTGTATGTCAATCAAGTAACGGGATTGATGATAGGCTGACGTAGTTACTTCTGTGTATTTAGAGCCGTTGTTTGAATCGCAGCGCCACCGCGGAGGTGTTTTCGACGCTTGTCATGTGAAAGCACGGGAGCCGCATTGAACCAGCCAAAGAGCCGCATGTGGCTCGCGAGCCGCGGGTTGGCCACCCTTGGTCTACAGTAGAACATCTTCAAACCTTTCTCACTCAACACCCAGGCAAATAGTTTAGGCTCTATTATACTGAATATTGGTAATAAGGCGAAGACACTATAAAGTAACGGAACAATACGAGACTTCCTGCTCCAGGACTCCACCGACAAATGTCAACTCTTTTGCTTGTATCGCAGTGGGGGAAATAATTATTTAATCCCCTGCTGAATTTTTAAGTCTGCTCGCCTACAATTTTATTGTTCTTATCACAGCAACATGATCAGATATGGCAGGGGTGCCAAACCTTTTTTGACCAAATATCTACTTTTCAAGCAATCAAGCTTCCGCCATCGACCCGTTACCGTATGTGCACTCATACACACATGTACGCACGCGCGCTCACCCATGCACACACACTTGCCATGATGAGCAACAGCCATCATGGCCCCTAACATGAACGAAACAGAAACATTTTGTGAAAAGGAAAACACTGCCTACCTTGGCACGGGACGAACTTTTGCAGCCCGTTAAATGCGGATATTATCCTATGTACGTGTACTGTTTTAAAATGTTTCTTTTGGCACTCCAGATTCCCATTCTTGATGCTCCAGATTCCCATTATTTGCCAGTACCATTGGTGAATTGTAAATGAAACAAACTTTGAATGAGAACAAGAATAACATAAAAAGATACATTGGACCAGCTCTGATCGCAAGCTGCAATTGCAAACTGCTGACCGCTGATAACTTCCGGTAGGTTAAAGGTGACCTGATTTTTAAATGTTTTTTTATAAATACCTTTTTTGTGAAAGTGAATCTGATATGATGCTTTGGATGAAATGTGCACTAACACAAAAATATGTATTACTAACACACACCCAAACACGCAAATCTTTTTTTTCCTTCTCCCATTTCCGCTACACTGTTCGCGACCGATTCAGGACCAGTCTGTGGGATAGGAGTCGATCGCGATCAACATATTGGGCACCCCTGATGTAGGTGATCAAAGTTGTATAAGTCAGTGGCGAGAGAAATTTGTTAAGGTTCTCTCTAATTCAATTTTAGACCGTCATTCCCATTAAAGTTAGCCCACTTCTCTTTCAAGTAACCATTCAAAAATTGTTTTCTTTTTCCCCTAAGCATAGACATGAGGTACAGTGTGGGAAATATGGACATGGTCAAAATAAATTTTAGTTACCGAATAAAACTGAAACGTTTACAGAGTAGCAGCGACTAATAAAACTGAAAACTGCTGGAGCAGAGTCTGGCTGGAAGAGGTGCACTATCAGACAAGTGCATTCCCACACAGGAGGAAGTGGGATTTTCTTTCTTTCTTTCTTTTTCTTTTTTTATTTTGGGTCATTGAAACCCACCATTCTTGCGAGTTGTCAACGTTAGTCTATGTCTGGGGGTGAATGGGATCTTGTTGGGGTCTCCCATTGTTATGGGAGACCCCATGTGTGTGTGAAGGGTAAAGCGGAGGCAATTTACCGCTCAACGAAATTCTTACAACTCGCATGATGAAGAGAATTAGTATGTTCTGATATCAATGATACCATATCAATGACATCATATCGAATCAAATCATATGGTTGTGTCAAATCGTTAGGCCAATTATCGATACGGATCTTGTTGGTGAAAAACATATTGTTACACACACAGTTAAACATTATCGAAACAGATTATCGACATACGCACACACACACACACACACACACACACACACACACACACACACACACACACATACATTCATAGATATATATATGTAGAGAGAGAGAGAGAGATACAGATATATCTATCTCTCTATCTATATTTATATATCTATATAGATATATCTATATAGATAGACACACACACACACACACACACTATTATGTATCTGTATGTTCAAACCAGTGCTTTCATTATTGACCTGGATTAAATGTTTAACGGAATTAATTTACAATAATGAAGATTTGCTGCCTGATTGTCACAAAAAGAGGGAAACAAGTGTCGTTCGTCACTGCCCTGAATGCGCGTTTCACAAGTTGGTCTGCGAGTGTATCCACTTTTCATTTAAAATCTATACCACCACCACTTCCTGTCTGTTTTTTTTTTTTTAATTACACCCCACCACCTCCTGTCTGTCAGTCCACCCGGTCCGACAGTGCACCCCCTTCGGCCAGAGCTTCTTGGACTGCTAGAAAACTATGGGCCTCTTCGGATTCTTGTTTTTGCCTTGGAAATGTTCTTTCCTACCTTTTTCAAGCGAGTTGAGATATGGAAATACAGTACTTGGAGGATAGGATCATTCGAATTGTGTCATGCTGGGGTATCAAACTCAGATCCTGGAGGGCGGCTGTCCTGCATGTTTTCCAAGTCTCCCTGTTGCAACACACCTGATTCAAATGAACGGGTTCAATGCCAGGCTTCCGCAAAGCTTGCTGATGATCTGATCATTTGAATCAGGTGTGCCTTGAAAAACATGTAGGACAGCGGCCCTCCAGGACCTGAGTTTGACACCCCTAGACTGTAATGCTTTGGAAAGTTGCCTCGTTGCAACCTTCAGACAGGATATTACCCACAATTCTTTCCAGCAGAACTCTTTAAAGCAACAGTAACTTAGTTGACAGACTACGCGAAGATGCTTGAGTCTCACACTAAAATGATGTTGAGAGAACACTCATTAAAATAAAAATAAAAATTAGCCACAAAACTTTTTCTTTTTTTGGTCACAAATAGAGGGTCATTGAGGCCAAGAAATATGTGTTTAAAGCAAAAGGAAAGGTGTGAATACACACAAACAGAAATAGAATTCATAAACACCCATTGTTTATTAGACAATGGGGCAGTTCCAAAATCTATGAAAAACTGATTCCTCACAAAAAAAACAATCTATATATATTATATATATATATATATATATATATATATATATATATATATATATACATACACACACACACACACACACACACACACACACATATATATATATATATATATATATATATATATATATATATATATATATATATATATATATTTCTAATTCAGATAATATTTTGCAGGTAAAGTCCGCAACCTAGAGAGGTAATTACACTGACTCTCTTGTGACAGCTCCAGCTATCCGCGAAGCAAGCAAGACATTGAGAGCCATCGGATCACAGTTTAAGAGGTAAATGACTGCACACTGTGATACTGACAGCATGACACGGACGCTGTTCCTGTTGATCACTTTATCAAACCAAGCTTACTCAAGTGCGATGCATTAGCCGGTGTACAACAGCAAAATCGCTACTGGGGTTGTATCGTCACTTTGTCTCATAGAAGAAAATATGGGGAGAGAGTTGTGTAAATTCTCACTAATGTGACTCGAGGAAACTAGTTTGCTGCACTGCACAGATCAAATTTAAGCATTAATTGTTGATTATCTAAAAATGAAAATGAGATGTTCATTCATTATTTAGTGCAAATGTGTTTTTTTTAACTTATATATTTATAACCATGCAGAAAATTATATTTTTTTATCCGAATACTTTGTGACTCGTTAAAATTTTCAGTAGAATATCCCAATACTAAAATATTCCATAGCTACAGACAAAAATAAGTCATAATTTTCAGGTAATTTATTTTGGGTTAAAATCACATTGAAGAAGAGGATCTTTATACGTAGCTGTTCGGGGACACAGTTAGTTAGTTGATGCATTTAATAGCCACAATAGATGCTGTCCAAGAAGACAAGTTCGGAGTTTTGCCCAAAGATGTGTGTTTTTGTTGAGATTTGTCGACCTCTATTGCTTTTGAGTCAATGTGGCCTATGAAATAAATATTGCAGTTTTTTGGTTTCATCAATCTATGTGAATTTCCTTATTTTGTGTGCTAATTGAGTTTTGTATTGATCTTTTTTTGGGGGGTCTGACGGCATTTTTGGGATGGTGTTGTTTTTTTTTGTCCAAATTGGTGCCATGGTTGGCAGTCCTCTTCAAGAACTTTTCAAGAGCTCTGCATTTTTTTTGTCATTTGTTTTTGTCATATGGTGTTTGTTGCTCTTCGTGTAGATCCATTGTGGACTTGCTATGGACTGTTCTCAGTATTTTTTCCGTGACATTCTGTGCTTGGTGGTTGTGCCTTCCGTGCATGTACCAGCACTGATTTTGAGGAGGCGAATGTTGACGCAATTTGACTGTCATCGCTTGACAGCCGTGAGGCGCTTGTATGTTTGTGTACCTCTAATGGGCAGCATTTTGCACATCCCGATTTTGTTCAGCAGACATGTCGGCGCTGTTGGACAGCCTACGTTGGTGCGGCCGGATAGATGGC
The DNA here is from genome assembly GCA_901007745.1 of Hippocampus kuda. Taxonomy (NCBI): domain Eukaryota; kingdom Metazoa; phylum Chordata; class Actinopteri; order Syngnathiformes; family Syngnathidae; genus Hippocampus; species Hippocampus kuda. The sequence continues at coordinate 5,106 of CAAKHF010016616.1, forward strand.
TGGTGGAGCTGAGGATAAGCAGAGAGGCGCGTCGGCGCGGAGCACAGATGTGCATGTGTGGAACTGAGTGTCGGCGCTTGGAAATGAAGCAGATCTAAATGGGAGAGGAGAATTGAACTAATCTCGGTATTTGTCAATGGATGCTGCCGTTTACTTTCAAACTTAGCAGACGTGTGTGAGGTCATGCACGCTGTGATCATGACGTCTGATCCGCGAGTGAAAAAATAATTCTGAGCTGGACATATATATCTTGGAGATCAGGGGGTGGGGGCTGCCACATTATCTTCTCTGCTGCCTTAACCAAGCTGGTCATCTGAGCTTTATATTTAACAGTTAGGTTCCCAAACCAACTGGTTATTCCAAAGTGCAGGCCTGACTCAATGGTCGCTCTGTAGAAAATCAACATAATGCTTCTGCCAACTCCAAATATTCTCAGATGCTGCAAGAAGTGAAGACGATGATGGATCCTCGAGCAAACATTTGATAGGTGTGTCTGCCAGTTAAGCCTGCAATCCCTGTAAATCCCCAAGTATTTGTAAAAGGAGACCTGCTTGATGTATGTGCCATTAATAGAAATGGGTCTGTGGTCGCTAATTGATTTTGGGTTAAATACCATTTCTCAGTTTTTTTCCCCACATTTATGCTTTGGTGGTGCTCACTACACCAGTCAACAAATGTGTCAATCCCGTCACAGTGACTACTAGTCACTAGTGAGCAGACGATGGATCGGTATGTCATCTGAAAATGTTACGACATACTGATTTGGTTAGGAACTAACACAGTCATTTGTAAATAAGGTGAACATAAAAGGTGAGCTCATGCAACCCTGGAATGCCCCGTGCAACTCATCAGATAATGCAGAGTTAAATCTCATACGCTGGGATCTTTTTCATAAGAAGGAGTGTTACCACCTAATAAAGGACTGACATTCAACTGAACATTTAGAGCATGAATAATGGGAAGAAGTGAGGACACTGATAACTTTTGAGGGAATCCATGAATGCTTAAAAGGGTAACCTGCCGTGGTTTAAATTTGGAAATTGCTTTTTTGATGCTAAGTGACAGTTATTACACTAAGGCATTTAATGGGCAATTCATTATTTTGACTGACCCGGCCAACTAAAGTAATTTTTCCCCCTGTTTTGTAACACCTGTTTAACTGTATTATATTACATAAAAGATTGTTTTAAGGTTTATACAACACACATTTAGGTTCTTAAATTTGAATATAGACCATTTAAGTTTGTAATATTTAAAGGTTGTTCCATAAAGTTGAGTTCAAGCCACACTATTTATCTGAACACACTTAAATTCAAATTAAATAGGAGCGCATAGACAAGACAGTGACATGGGCCACCAACAAGGCCGTGACACCAAAACTGGAGTTGAAACAAGATGAATCACCTGATGAAGAAACCTCAGACATAAGCTCATCTCAAGTAACCAGAAAACACATTGCTGCAGCAGAGACCTTGAGGAAAAGTGTAAGAATGAGAACGCTCACTGAGAAAGGACAAGCACTGCATGAAGAAAGCGTAAATAAGCTTCGAGCTTGTTTCAAGGTCAATTATGACAAATGGGAAACTGCTGCTCAACAAGCTAAAACAGCACTTGATGACCCTGTTGGCGCAGAATTGCACAACCACATTGATTGCATGAAATATACCTCCGAAGAAGTGAAATAAACCAATGAAGAGCTACATAGTTGTGGAACTCCTGACGGACACACGCCGCAGATTGGACCCATGATACAGTTTCGTAGATCACGCAACAAGCGTGAGCAAATCTTGCAGAAGATGAGAGTAAAGTGATAACAACAACAAGATGCAGCAGTAGAACTAGCAGCAACTGAAGCCACTCTTAACATAACGGAACAGATGGAATGTGAAAGAAAGAAACTAAAAGCTCTTGAATTTTAGAAAAAAAAGTAAGGCTCGCAAGACAGGAAGCAGAGAATGTTGAAAACCAAGCAGTGCGAAAGCATAAACGGAGAAACTTGAACATTTATAAACCTTGAAGCAAATGAATGCTGATTGAAAGAAAGAACATTCCAGTGAAGAAAAAGATCCACCACCTTCGCAAGTATGTTGGTGGTATTGCAAGAAAGGCTGCTGCTGACAGTTGCTTCTTGTTGAGAACAGACAGACACAGCATATTATCCAGCTAGGAACACTCTGGAGGAAAGGTATGGAAGTTCATTTGTGATTGCTAACAATTGCAAGCAATGTTCTAGATTCCAGTGTTGGAATCCTAAATGACAGTGGTGAGAACCGGTAAATGCTCAGCGACCTTCCTGGTTGGCTTTCAGCTAGTTGGAACTGGAAAGTAATTGAGACTGAAGAAGGGTGTGGTTCACTTCCAACATTTAAAAGCTTTGTTAACGTTGCCATGAGAGGCCAAGGTAGCGTGCAATCTTGTGAATTCTCTCCATGCACTCAGAGCAAATGATTCAGAGAAGATGTAACCTCTCAAGGCTTGAAATATTGCAGCAAAGACAAAAACAGTGCAGAAGAGGAAAAGAAAGAACAAAATGCGCCTTCTGTGTGAGATTTGTAAATTGATTTTTAGCGTGAAATTTGAATATGTTCACGTAGTCTGTAAACTATGTTGATGTCTTGTTGCTTGAAATGTTGCTGCTGTGAAGAATTGTGTGTAATATCATTTCACAAATGTTGGTCGGGAGTAACCTTTGCTAAAGGGGTCTTAAAGGTTGCTTGCAGGCACCTTTCCTAAACATTTGTAGAATTCTAACGATCCTCCCCCTTTAAGGTACTGGTTAATCTCACTCGGCTAGAATAGGAAAGGAAATTTCCTTGACCAAATCAAGGAAGCATACATACATACATACATTTTCCAAACCGCTTCATCCTCACTAGGGTCGCGGGGGGTGCTGGAGCCTATCCCAGCTGTCTTCAGGCAGTAGGCGGGGGACACCCTGAATCGGTTGCCGGCCAATCGCAGGACACACAGAGACGAACAACCACCCACGCCCACACTCACACCTCGGGACAATTTAGAGTGTTCAATCAGCCTACCATGCATGTCTTTGGAATGTGCGAGGAAACCGGAGTACCCGGAGAAAACCCACGCAGACACGGGGAGAACATGCAAACTCCACACATAGAGGCCAGAGCTGGAATCGAACCCGGCACCTCTGCACTGTGAAGTCGATGTGCTAACCACTGGACTACCGGGCCGCCCCAACAAGGAAGCAGTGGTTCACACTTTTTTTTCAGCTTGGGACCCCATTTTGATATCACAGAACTCTGGCAACTCCAGACATTCAAAGCAGTGACAACTTTACTTTCTTCACTTTTGGAACACAGTTAGGCTATTTCTAGTATGAACATGTCGGTTAAAGTTGTTCTAAATTAAGTGTGCAATATTATTTTATTTTATTTTAACTCGAGGATTTTTTAGTGTAGTTTTTAGTTTGCATCCATGTGCAGCTATCCAGGTGATTTGTGTTGACGATAGTTCGCTAGCTGCTCGTAGATTAGCTCATACTCCAAACTAAACTAGCAATGCAACTGAAACCACAGTTGCCTGACCAGTATAACACATCTCAGTTCGCACAAATTCAACTTCACACCCAATTATATCAACAAGCGACGACTAACTCTACATGCTAGGCGCCAGTACATGAGATAGCATTACTTCGTGGACGGTTTGTTTTTGTTGGAAGTCTATAGCCGTTGTTTTTCAAACTCTTTGTTAACTTACCAAGATGTCTTTGTGGTGAGCTATGATGTGTCTCTTCAATAGAGTGACAATTGTTGTGGCAATGTGGTTGTACGCGGGGGGAATAAATAAATAATAAAAACTGCCCCTGACACTTGAGCTAATATGCGGCTGATCTGATTTTTGGTGCAAAATTATAAAATGTTTCTACTTCCCCCCCCCCAATGTTGCTGTTTGGTGCGAATGAGTACAGTACTTGCATTCTTTTCCACGCAGCAATCGATCATTGAATGCAAGCACTTAAAAAACAAAACAAAACAAACAAAAAAAAAAAACCCTTAAATGAAAACAAACTCATAAAGGTTTCACTCATTGTAGCAAGGGCTACCATTATTTCAAGTGATAACTATTGGCACAACAGTTAAATAACTGAGGAGGAGAAGGAGAAAAAATTTGACAAAATCATACATTTGTGTCATCTTTGTTCATGACCTAAAATGTCCATATATAATAGCCCAGTCTTAATTTAGTGAGCTGCATTTTTGTTTACTCTTCATTAGGCCATGAAAATGCAACCTAATTTAGTCCAAGTTATTATTTTTTTTATTAATGGGGTTTTTAGTCTCATCTGGTCTAGTTTTCATCCGGTGAAAAATGTGCATTGATGAAAATATTTTTGTGTATTTTTCATTAACGAAATTAACACTACCTATAACAGCCCATCATCCATTGTGAATTGTTGATTTCAACAAAAATGTACAAAATGCTGTCAGGATGGTGATGCTTGTAATTACATTTTTGTCAATGTCATAGGAAGCTGAGGGGAGAATAAAGACTTTAACATCTCATGAATGCGCACAAGTATGTTGTCTAATGTGATTCTATTAGAGTGTGTATTAGAGTGTGTGTAGAGTAGAGTGTGTGTGTGTGTGTGTACCTGAGCAGTGGGGCAGCGGGCCACTCCAATGGCCATTAAGCTGACAAGTGAGTGATGAGTCTCCCACAAGCTGGCGGTCTCCAGAGCAGGAATATTGCACCGTAGAGCCAAAGGTGAACTTTTCTCCAATCATAACTCCGTGTGGAGGACATCCTGGGTGTCCGCAGTCCACCTCTGCAGAGAGTGAGCAGTCAAAAATAAGAATATCAATGAAAAAACAAATGGATGGAAGAATTGAGATTGTATGGTTCAGTGCTTTTCATAAAACAGAAATCCATACAGGCAGTAGTGTATGTGACACGATTTCATGCTTCTTAAACACCCACCGGATTGCTAAAAAAAAAAAAAAAAGCTTTACACATACTGCTCCTTTATTTGGCCCCACTGGGGTGCACGGGAGTAAGTATGGAGTAAGAGCAGTTAATCAGCATATCCACAAGTAAACCTTTTTTTTTTTGTCTCTGCAGAATACAAGACAGTTTTAATTGGAAAACGTTCATGTATTTTCTTAAAATGACTATATTTGGTGTCGAAGTAGGCACACTAGTGTCTCTGTGTTGTCAACCACATGTTGTCATGTTCTGTTTGTTGAGTTATCCACGGTTTGTTCTCAACTCAACTCAACTGTATTTATAGAGCACTTTCAAACAGCCATCACTGCATACAAAGTGCTGTACATGGAGCAACTAACATATACAACATGTTCTACACGGGTTTGGCTCCTCTTATCCTTTTGAGACAAGCTATTTTCATTTATCTATTCCTTGCCTTTTGCAAGCGGTTTTTGGTTCCTCTTGTTTTATCCTGGTTTATTGTAACCCACGTCATTAGTTGTACTTCGTCAGTCTGGCGCCATTTTTTTGTCAATAAATACTTTTTGTCCAAAACTTTTATCTGAGTCTACGTTTGCAGAATCTGATTCTGTCCGGATCTTTCCGCACGCATGATAAAATGTACGCTATACTGATTGCATGTATATTTTGAAGGTCACTGGCCATGCACTGTATTGGTAGTTATTCTTGGGTTTGTGTTGGTTAATTACCACTGTCAAATGCAAGTTAATGTCTTTGTTACCGATTTGTTGCTTTCCTGTTTTATATATTAGTTGTTCCATGTTCCATGTACTTTGTATGCAGTGATGGCTGTTTGAAAGTGCTCTATAAATACAGTTGAGTTGAGTTGAGTTGAGTTAATTTCCAAAAAAAATCCAATTACCGGTAATCGCCATCAACCATTAATACCTTCGGTTGGAGTACATTGGTCGCTTGCATTTTTATATAGTACAGTGAAACTCCTCTACAACGAAATCGTGTTTGCGGCAAGAAATTTTTCACAACAGGGGGTTTTTCACTGTAGCAAATTTCGTCTCAGATGTAAGCACATACACACCCACACACACAAACATGTGTGTACATGCACACAAACGTATGTGTACTCTATTTTTATTCCAATAGTGCATAAGTATGAGCATACACTTATTTGACACTTCATATTGTCAGTGTAGAAAGAAAAAAAGGTAAAGAAATTGTGAAATTTACAATCAGCATTCACTTTCACTTACATCAATTTCTTGGATCATGTCATTTATTTTGCTTGCTGCGTCTTTCATTTTGATCACTTTTAACCTCTCTTCCAGCATCAGAGCTCTTCTTGTCTTAGCTGCTTGACATCCAAAGGTCCTTTTGTAGCCATTTTAGCATTATAACGTCCACGCTCGTCTGAATCTAACAATAACAAATACTTCTGGACCCGGTGGCTTTTCTTTCCACCATCTCACTGTCTCTACCTAACCCTAACCCACGACAGCGTTGCTCAGCTGATGTTCATGCAATGAACTTTTAAACCAGCCACACCTCGTAGTGCTGGATGGCCACATTTAGCTCTCGAAGGCTAAAAACGTTACGCTAACTGGAGCGCTAATTAGCGTAATGTTTTTAGCCTTCGAGAGCTAACTAGGCCGTCGAAGACTACGAAGCGTCCCGTGGCTGTTTTTAGCATGATAACAAGTAAAG
>CAAKHF010016618.1:0-11130 GCA_901007745.1 Hippocampus kuda
ATTAGTCATACAATCTCATTGGACCTCAGTGAACTACTCATTCATTTTATTGGTCCATGTTTTTCCCACGATGGAAAAAAAAATAATGAAAAAGCCGCTTGATTACATGCCACAGTGTTGAAAGTGTGGAAAAAAAGTAGCGGCTTGTAATCCGGAATTTACGGTAATTTGATTTTTTTCTGTGTTACCCATTAAGTTTGAAAGTAAAAAAAATTAAATTCCCATTTTGGTCACGGTTTTAACATTAAATATTTTAAAAAAGAAGTCAATTTTTTTCTATCCACTGACTGTTGAGTGAGTTATCAATGTTTCCTTACTCGGAGGAAACATTCCTTACTTCTCATCTCGGAGTACCCTTTAATGAGAAGTTTGCAATAGAAAGACATCATACCATTCTGCAATGGCTGTAGATGTAGTCTTCCACATCAACACTCACGGCACTGGTGCACTCGTCCAGAATAGCAAATTGGGGTTTGTGGTAGAACAGTCGAGCCATCTGCAAAGACAAGAGAAAAAAAGCAATGAAACGCAACATTACAGATTTCAATGTGAATACAGTGAAACTCCTCTACAACGAAATCGTGTTTGCGGCAAGAAATTTTTCACAACAGGGGGTTATTCACTGTAGCAAATTTGGTCTCAGATGTAAGCACACACACACACACACACACACACACACACACACACACACACACACACACTCTCTTCCCCAACACATAGACATGAATTACAACAATACTTAACTTATTTTGTAAGCATGCTTATAATTGTGGTCACCTTTTTACAGCTCAGCCCTACTGTTTTGTTTTGTTTTTTTTAACAGCTGTCTTCTAAAACGAGTGTTCTGTTTCACCAAATGTGTTAAAATATGTATGCCTTTCTATTTTATGTTCCTGCCAAGCGGGCTGATTGTGCCTGCATCATAAATTCACAAATGTCCACTTTCAGTGTTTGCAGAGACAATATGGTTTATTCAGAGCGTTTAAGGGCTTCATATAAAGTCAATTTAAAAAAAAAAAAAAAATGAGGCTTTAAAAAGTTGCTGCTGGCACAAGTTCCCACCATCAGCCGTCTCCGCATTCTCCTCCTTGCGCTCGTCTCTTTAAATCTTCGAGTCATGTCTCTCAAAAGGGCGTCTGAACTTTGAGGCAATTAAAGAGCGCCAAGCGCCGACTGCATCCCAGACATGCAGGATGATTAAGGCTGGCTCGCAGTGTCAGACAGAGGCCTCGAGACCATACTAATAAGTTTTTATCGTAGTTGGAGATGAATAGAGGGATTTTAATTGAATGCTGGCTCATTTATTATGGATGGAGCACTGGAGTACATGATACTTCCTCCCGCTCAGCTTGATCAAGATTCTGGATAATCGACTTCGATGCCGGGGGCTGCACGCAGGGGCGAGATCCAGCTTGATTTTGCTTTTTCATTTTTCTCTCCGATTCCTCTATTCGCTTTCCTTTCCATCACTGATTGCTTGTTTACTTGCTTCAATCGCTTGTTTTTTCAAAGTTGGGGTATTTAATTACCGTTCCTCCCCAGCAAATTCAATTTGCGGTGGATCTCAGCCCTTTGACCAGATATCCAAATGTGGAATAGGGCCAATTGTGTCAACAAGAAAATGAGTATATGGCGAGATGCGAGTTTAACTCGTTCCATGTTTCGATAAAGAGTGTGGCTCCTTTTGGTATCGACTACCGGGCGCAAGTGTAAAAACAATCAGATGCAAGTCATTTGTCACAGAGGATTTAGAGAGTATTTGCCTGGGAATATTGTTATATTGTCTGTCTGCATGTGTTGCTTCACCGTTGGTGTTTAAAAAATCCATTGCTTGAAGTGTTATAACACTGCCACATAGCTATTTGGTAGCTCATCTATTGTGTTTCCCCCCATGAAGGCTTAGCATTGAGATAATGGAATTAACGCAAGTAAAATACAGTATGTGTAATTATCTTTGTTTCACGGTTAATTTGACTGTAAACTTTCGTAACCGGCAATGGCATTAAACAAATTAAAACCTCTTCTGTTCACTGGGTTGTCAAATGCTTTGCATCACGGCTGTCCGAATGAGACCTTAATCAAAATAGGGGGGAAAAAAAAATTGAATGTTAGGTCCTGACTGAACCGAATTATGTTTTAGGATCGCACTGTGCTATTACAAAAATATTTTGAAAAAAAAAAAGTATGTACAGTACCGAAATTGCTGGTCACAAGGTGCTAGAAAAAAACAATGCATGAAACCAAAACTGCTTGTTGAAAAAGAACATCATTTTATTTAATTGGGCTCTTGTTCGCAAACAGCTGTATTTCATAAAATAAGGCGACTGGGCTATTATGATCTTTTTTTTTTTGTGGGTGTGTGTGTGAGCACAGCAATCCATCGCAAAACAAACCAATCTTAAAGACTCAAGGGAGCCAGTGGCCCCCCGTGTGGAATTAAAAAAGCCACAATCTTGTGTTTATATACTGTACGTATTAAAAGAAAAATAATCAGTCATCCTCCAGGGACACTCGTTCCATTCTCTTTCACTCCGTCCGTTAATTACAGTAGATCCCTTTTTTACGTGCAAAAAGAAGTTGCTGTTAAATTATTCATCGCGGATTCCTTTCGGCAAAGCAAATTCACTTTTAAGAGAAGACCTGCTTCAAAAAAAAAAAACAATTAAAATGAGTTAACATTCGTTGAATACACAGAGTCTAATTTATGGAAGCTTACCTCAAGCTTTGTAATCCCCCCCCCCCGAAAAAAAAAAAACTCCCATTACAGCATGAGGGAATTCCTACATAAGGGCTCATGCGGCCTCATAAGGGCTAATGAATATTAAATATAGCTCTGCAGGTGTTCAATGTTAATCCATAATTAGATCGTGTTTCGGGGGGTTAAAAATGTATATGAGCGTGTGCGACGGGGTGAAAGAAAGTGGGCCAATAGATTTCATGATATGAGCAGTACAGTATCACCAACGTGGATACAGTGATGGTAATGCTTGACAACAAGTAATGCAGGATAATCGCCGGAAATGGTGCTCGGGCTGTACTTTAGACACCACTGGTTTGCGTAGAAACACTTTTAGATCATTGAATTCAGCTCCTGAAAAATTGGAGCAAAAAGGAGTATTCCCTTGATATTTTAAAATATAATTATCAACTCCAGTTCAATGCGATCATACCAGGCCGATACCAGACTTATTTCAAGATAATGGGGTCTCGTGAAAGATGACGATACCAGCCACTGATATTTAAGTAAAAAGATAAATACATCTGGAATCGAATAAATCTTCCTTGCTTGTAGTTGGCATAGCACTGTGGCCGTTTGACACACTGCTGAATCATTATGTGTGTCAGAAAGACAGAAAGGCCGAGACCTGCTTTCTGTTCACAATTTTCTGTTCTTGTGTTTAGTGAAATTTGATGTATCATATGTAGTAGTAGTATCGGTATTGGTATCGGCGTCAGTGAGTACTCAAGAGTGAATACTCGCACTGGTATCAGTCTGAAAAAAAGCGATATCGAACATCCCGAGTGTTGACGTTACCAGTCAAATGTCGCTCTCTATCTCTTTGGCTGATAGAAAGCAGGATGTGGCCAATGGAGGTTAATTGTCAGTGCTAATCAGGAGTGGAACAGATGCTAAATGCCTTCCTGCCTTACTACAACTTCCTGTCTTCCCTCCTTCTCATCTTCCCCATCCACAAACCTATTTATACGCTGTATCTAATCAACGTTTCATATCCCGCTTCGCCTGTTAGCAGCATTCATTTGTTTTTCTCTTTGCTGATATCGTATTAATATCAGATGCGAGTTGCGCTTGGAATGCCGTCTGTCGCCGGGATGCGGAGATGAACAAAAGCTCCATAACATTTAACCCAATCATTGTCGCCGGCAACACATGCTGACTGCAGCTTATGAAAATCTAAAGCACTTAACACCAGCACGATATGTGATTGCTCGCTTCGGGTTTGCAGCTGCATAAATGTTTTTAGAGGATGTACGCGTTGCTTCTTGAAACCAACAGTATTGACATTTCATAAGCAGTCAACATATTTTATTTTATTTTTGTATAGAAAGATGATTCATTCGTGTATTACCATTTGGCCAGATGCAGTGTTTGGTCACTACATTGGAGGAAATGGCCAGAAAATTCCAGGTGTTAACTTTCTTGTCACGGGGGAATTATTGGGATCCCTTCCATATTCATACGGGCTGAATTAGACAGATGGAAGATGTTAAACTGCAAAAGCATATATGCTTTTATCGTTTTCTGCGCAGATGGTCACATGTCGAAAATTGTTAAAAATGCAAGCCTGAAGGCGATTGGGGTGACACACCCCCGAGCAAGCATTCGCAATACTGTATTTTGTTTTTTGTTTTCTACTATTGTGTCAGAGTAGTGGCCAGTTATCAGTCAGACAGTAAAAAAAAAAGTTCGAGTGTTATCGAAGATAAGATGTTCCATACACAACTATTGTGCAACAAAAGCAAAATATCACACTCATCGACACATTTTCAGAAACAGAGAGCTAAAAGATTTGGTTGTTTCATTTCACACTTGACAAATGGGCAGAGCATGTGAGTTTAGACTCAACTATTTGTATACAAGACCAATAATAAATAAATAAAAAAAGTCAATTTTCCACAACATGACCCCTATGAAGAGATATTTTGGGAGCACATCTCCTCAGAGTGGATAACTTCCCTTCTCGGAAACATTTGTTGCTCTTTTTGCAAAGCAATTCCATCGTGCAAAAAGACGCATTGAATTTCTTCCATTTTGCACAGTGCACCATGTTTGTTTCAAAGTGTATTTCAGTTGGGGAACAAGCCCATGTCTGGCAGGAAGGAGGACACATTTGTAAGTAATAGCCTCCCTAAATTGCAGAAATAATTGAGTTGTCCAGGAATAATCAGTCACGCTAATCTCCACGCGAGGAAAACATAATTTAATTTGCCCACCTCAAATTTGGAGTTGCCTCGGCGAGATGGCACGCACAGTTCATGTGGATTTTAAGTAGTCAAATTACGCTGGACGTTCGTATGTAAGGATTAAAACAAGTATTATACACGTGTGTGCATTTTGAAACACCGCCGCTAGATACAACAATTGAGAATGTGCAAACACAACATGAGTTGAGTCATTGAAGAATTACCGGCCACTATATGAGAAAATATGGCCATCATGAATCCAAAAAAATGCACTTTGTTCAGGTAGGGGTGCTTCGATCAAGTCTGGGACGGTGCCGATTCTGATTGCGATCTTCCTTGAGTGAGATCGACTGATACCGATTCCCAGAACGATTGCGTGGATTAAATTAACTGCACATTTGTCAATTTTACAGTTGCTCACTAACATTATACTAATTGATAATAATATATTATCTGACATTTTTCTTGATTAATAATCAGACTTTAAAAATACATTTTATGCAAATTTCTATCCCTTTATTATCCAAAAACATGACCTCATTTAAGATTGACAGTGCAGAAAAGGCACACACCTATATTATGATTCAGTAACTGTTTACACGGACTGCACCAAACAAGCTGTGGGTAATCAGCAATGAAAGGCATTGATCGATACATGCCGATCGAGTAAATTATCACGGATATCGTTTGATGATATCGATCGAAGGACCACTACATATAACAGTATCTATGCAAGTATACCAAGTCTGGTATAGTAAGGAGTTGGAGTTTACAAGTTTCCGAGTCTGGAAAAGCATGGGACACGTAAACTATTACAGTATATGAATATTTACATTTGCAAGACCGATTAATTTTATTTGAATGAAAAGTCTGGTAATTTGGGTGTGGAATTTTTCAGTTTTAGCCGTGTAGAAATTCTGCTATCAGTATTACTCAATACAAGTCAAAGAGTCACAGCCTTAAAAGGTGAGAAAAACAAAAAACATATACTTCTGACCGAGGAAGAGGGAAACGTTGCTCAACAATGCCACTGTGAAAGGGGTCTGATCTCTTACTGCCACTTGCAGCCAAATGCGCCGCACTACCTCCATCCACTGACCCCCACAATATTTTTACTCGACGTGGTCCGTTGAAACGTTCTATTTGTGATGTATCGTGTCGATGTCATGGTGTGTTTTCAAACCACGGCTTGTGACATGTACCGAACGCAATAAAGACGTCCGCTTTCCAGGGAGAATGATTGCGCATGCGCATTCTAGCCTCGGAGGGCGGGGCCTACTTTTCATACGTACAGCACGCGCCCTCGCCTTGGCCAATCGGCGTCGAGGTAAACACTTGATTTCGTCATTGTTATTGTGTTGCTTGGAGGGCGCTGCAGCTGATCGGGTCTCACGGAATATTTCGCCACATTTAAACTTTTAGCCACGTTGGTCAACGCTTAAAACGAAGGAGGAAGCCAAACTGTGCGATGTCGATACCAAAGGACGCTTCTTCGGAGGAGAGTTTGCAAGGTATTGTGTTAAAATGACACCTTTTGTTCGGAAATGGCGCGAGCTAGCGTGGAAACTATTTGGAAGCTTCACAAGATTCTAAAAATGTATTTATATGAGTATGTAGTTTAAAATTTTGTGAGTTATGTGAGTCAGAGAGCAAATGATTACATTGTGCTTGCACTATTTTTTATCTACATATCTTTTATTTAAAAATACATTTTTTCACCATCACTGGCTGCTTTGTGTACATTATCTGTATTTTTTTCCGATTTTTTTTTTTTTTTTTTAACCAGGTTCGTGGGTGGAGTTCCACTTTACACAAAGCATCAGTCGCCACGGAAGCCAGGAGCTCGTCATGCCCACGTCCACTCAGCAGGATGACGTGGAAAACATGCTGCTGGACGCCCAACACGAGTCGAGCAGGAGCAGCTCAGGCGGAAGCTCGGAGTGCAACAGGTCTGTGCTCGAAAGGGGAACTAAATGGTTGCGAAATGCAGACAGTCACTCTGACCCTTTGCTCCCCTCTTACAACAGCCCATGCAGAGCACTGACCCCCCTTGTGTGGAGAGGCTCTGGGGGAAGCAGCTTGCAGGTACTGCATATTGTAAGATCTACTGTCTTGATTTGAAAGTGGGGTACACACGTACTGATTTTTAGAACATGAGTGACCCGACACATGACAAAAAAAAAAAAAGTCATACATTATAGTAACCTTCTTTGGCCTCACTGGTACGACAGCTCAGAGCACTAGTCGTTTTTCAAACAAAATTTTCCTGCTCTAATCTGGCATTTCTGTACTCGTTGGACAGCTTTGGCATACAAGTACTTCAATTACATGTTCCAAAATATCCCAAACCCTGCATTTGTTGACATTAAAGTGCCACTAATAATATTGTACCTCACTAGTAATGTAATGTAGTTGTCCTACTAGTGAGCACAAAGAGTTTATTAGTAATGATATATGACATTGCTGTTACACAAATTCACAATTGTCGGTATGTCTGTACCCTGCTTTACTGGTGCTTATTTTTATTTATTTTTCAACCTGACTGAACCCACAATGTAATTTTTTTAGTCGGACGAGGACCTTCAGGAAAGAAGACAGGAAGTAGAGATGATGATGAAGAAAAACGCAGACTGGATCTGGGACTGGTCCAGTCGACCCGAGAACAATCCGCCAAAGTACACTTTTATGTTTTTTGACGTAATTACACTGGCTGTGGCCACAACATGAGCTACACGAGTTTTGATTGAAACAGAGAGACGTCGTGATTTAATTGTACGTTAGTTATTTTACTGAGTGGTGTTCCGAACAATATCGTCTCGATTAAAGCTGCTCCTTAAAAGATGGAATATGGATTCTTTTAGCTGCACCCTCATGTTCGCGTTGGACGCTGAGGCATCACCGCCACAAGCATGATTTGTTCATGACGGCGTATTGCCAAAAACGAAATGTTACCGGTTCAACGTATTTTTTGGGGGTGGAATGCACAACCCAAACATAAGGGAGACGCTCACCTTACGAGATGGAAGCAGTCACGTCTGCGCCAGTGGTTGCAGCAGTCCATATGCAGTTGCCTGCGCCTGAAGTTAAGGAATAATAATTGAACATTAAATTAGAGGCATAAGATGAGGCCAGGGAAGATTGTTTTTTTTTTTTATCCCCCAAAAAACATTTTCGTAAACAGAAATGTTTTTTTTTTCCCAAATCACTGAAAGCTCTTACCTTTAATTCTGCTTATTGAAGGAAATCCAAACTTGGGGAAGATCAGGTGGTGCAACACAATTTTTTGTTATTGTTTTCAGGTCATTTCACTTGCTTTTCTGCCACATGAAGTGCCGTGGTGCCTCTTGCTTAATATATGACAATTTGGTCATCGAGGCAAGGTGACCGTTTTCTGTTGTCGTGACCTTCGACGGGCCATGAAAGTTTGATGTGCTTCCTCCGCAGGGAGTTCCTGCTCAAGCACCCCAAGCGCGCCACTGCGCTCAGCATGCGCAACAGCAGCGTCATGAAGAAGGGCGGGGTCCTCTCGCCCGACTTCCTGCAGCTCTTCTTGCCCTCCTTAATCATCTCGCATATACTCGCCATCGGCCTCGGGTAAGGCTCGTTGCAGTATGGGAGCATCTCAAGGCATTGCGAATTTGTTACCGAAAGGTGGACTTCCTTTCAGCAGTGAAACTCGTTTACATTTGAAGTAGGGTTTCAAATTAGGTTCAGGGTTTCAAAGTAGGGTTGCAAGTTAGGGCTAGGGTTTCAAAATGGGGCTAGGGTTTTAAAGAAGGGTTTCAAATTAGGGGAGGGGTTTCAAAGTTTAGTTTCAAACTGGTTAGTGTTTGAACGTAGGGTTTCAAATTAGGGTTTGGGTTTCAAAGTAGAGTTTGAGGCTAAGTGTAGGTATTCAACTTAGGCTCATGAAGAAGGGCGGGAGTCCTTTTAAAAGCACTAATTACCTAATGACCAACAGGTGTGCAGCTGCAGGGGGAAAAGCCCCACAGTGCCACCTGTTGGTCACAAACCGAAACGTGACAGAAAGCAGCGTTTCAAATTGGGGTTTGGATTTCAAAGTAGGATTCCAAATTACGGTTAGGCTTTCAAAGTAGGATTTCAAATGAGGGTTACGGTTTCAAAGTAGAGTTTGAAAGTAGGGTAAGGATTTGAAAGTAATGATTGAAGTTCGGGTTAGTGTTTCAAAGTCGGTTATCAAAAGCTGCATTTAGAATTAGCCAATCAGTTTCAAACTCCGCGACCCTAGTGAGGATAAAGCGGTTCGGAAGATGAATGAATGAATGAGTTTCAAACTCGGTTTGTACATAATTACCACGATTTTAAGTACCTCTGCTCAATCTCCATATAAAGCTCTGTTGTTCTAGTAGGATGATCCTGCCCTTTTTTTGTTTTTTTTTTAACTTTCTTGCACAAGCCTGTTGCTAATAGACAGCTATTTTGAACTCTTAATACCTTAAGGCAGACATGTCCAGCTGCGGGCGTGGAGGGCCGCCGTCCTGCCTGTTTTCCAGCCCTCCCGCCTGCAACACACCTAATTCAGATGATCAGCTCATCAGCCAGCTCTGAAGCAGCATTAGAACGATCCTGATGATTTGAATCAGGTGTGTTGCTCCTGGGAGAGCTGGAAAACAGGCAGGACAGCGGCCCTTGAGGACCGACTTTGGACACCCCTGCCTTAAGGAATTTTAGCCAAAAGCTCAACCAAAAAATACAATTGATGTGGTCCACCATCTTTTTTTTTTTTAGGATATACGTCGGGAAGCGCCTGGCCTCCCACAGCACCCTCTGAGAAATGTTTTATTAGGACCTTGATGAGACCTCGGCATGCCTTAAAATGATGAGATCGAATGTGAAAAAAAATCAAGCCACCGTGGGCCAAGTGACTGAAACGCCGGCGGCCCCTCTCGGACTAAACTAATCCGCCCCCCGGTTTTTCTGCCGCTTCCTCTAGATCTGCACGTTTTAGGAACTGCTCCGTTGTACGTCTATGGATCACTTGATCGAAATTGGTCAATTGTTTGTGTACCGTGTATTACTATTGTGTCATTTGTGTCCATTTACTGTGATCATACTTCACTACAAATTATGCTGTGATATTTGTCAACAAAAGAAAATGTGACGCACAAACATGGTCCGTGAGATTCAATAAAAGTTGAAAAATGTATGCAGCTTTTGCGAGTGATGTGAAAGGAAATCCGCCCAAAAGATGAACACAATTAAAATTTTATTGAACTTTGGTCAAAATAATAAAACCAGTGAATACATTGCCACCATATGAGGAATCAATGGACAAAGACAATGCGTTGTGTGTTTCGTTTTGAATGTACTTGTAACCTTGACGTATGTCTGCATTTTCGGAGGAACTTCCCCGTATTAGGAAGGAGACGGATGAGGGCTGTCAACACTCCTAAGATTGGGAGGCACTCTTTTATCGCCGACGCGTATGGGTGCAATGTGTATTCGTAGCAGCGGCGTTAATGTGGACATCACGCGTCAAAGATCGGAATTAACTCATAATGCACGTGAGGTTCGGGCTGGGAGGGGGTCGGAACTTGTAGCTGTCACTCATAGAAAGTCGGAATTAAGGCTGCAGGTTCCCTTTGTCCGTCTTGTGCCCGTGTGCTTTACCGGCCCACAAAAAAAACAAACAAAAAATAAAACACGCTCTAAAATCAAGAGGAACTTGGTACACACACGCGCGCGCGCACACACACTGACACACACACTATTAGTTGTGTCCAACAGTGGTTGCAGAACTGGTAGCCCCAAAATGGTAGTTCAATAGAGATCTACTTAAAAAAAAAAAAAAAAAACAGTGCTGCGACTGGACATATTCCATCTCTACAACATAAAAACATGCAAAGCAATATACATCGAAATTTAAAAACACATCTGTCGTTTTAGTTTCTTTTTATTATGTGGATGACAAGGTGTACTTGAGTAGATACAGTCAGTGAAATCAGGTCACTGTATTGATGGGTGGAGGGAGAAAGTAAGTACGAGAAGGGGAAAGAAAGGGGGGGAAAAAAAAAAATCCACTCTCCAGATTCACGGCCACTTCCACCAGCAGATATGCGGCCGACGGGAGGGAAGGAATGTTACAGTTTGACTTTTTTTTCCCCCCCTGCCCACCAACCGTTAATCCGCTCTTCGGTGCTCGGAAACCTTTCAGACGGCGGTACGACGTCACTTGTGTGGCGGGAG
>CAAKHF010016618.1:11150-23462 GCA_901007745.1 Hippocampus kuda
GGGGGGGGGGGGGGGGGCGGGGAGGGGTCAGCTTCCGAGCCTTTAAAACGGTGAAACGAAGGTTAAAATTGTCAACACAAACATCGACGTTCAAGAGTTTGACCTCCGTCAATGAGATCCAGATTGGGCTTTCTGGGTCACTGGGGCGAGGTGGTGTGGGAGTGGGGGGTGCGATGATTGCCCTGATGCCAAAAGGCAAAAAAAAAAAAAAAAATCAAAAAACAACCTAAGCTTAGATTCAAAATAAAACAGACCTACGGGTCGGCCTCCAAAAAAGTAGATGCGTGCTTTCGAAAAATTCTTCACCGGGAGGACGACGAGGCCGTTTTTTTCTTGTTGTTCTTATACAGACAGACACGCAGTAGGCTGAACTACAACAAGGACGCCCAAAGCCCGTCCCCACTCTTCTAGTTGATCTTTTCCTGGAAAATGTACAAGTTGTTGGTGGCGGCCACGGCGATCACGTTCTCTTTGGGGTGCCAGGCCGTGTGCAGGATCTTCTTGTTGAAGTCCAGGCTGTCCACGCTGATCTCGTCCTTCTTCCGCTTGCCGCCCGTGGACACCTTGCGCGGCTTCAGCGTGGACCGCGGCTTGCTGCTTTCCCGGGACGCCTCCAGCGTGACGTCCCGCCGGGTATTGCGGTCGAACATTCGGAAGAAGTTGTTGTACGAGCCTGTCATGATGGCACTGGAAGAGAGGGAGGCGATTCAGCACAGCCTTGCCCAACCTTTACCGATACCATCCAACGCTTATCCGGGGTCGGGTCACGGGGGCAATAGCTTGAGCAGGGAGGCTCAGACTTCCCCTAGCCACTTCTTCCAGCTCTTCTCGTCGAATCCCGAGGCGTCACCAGGCCAGCTGGTAGACATAGTCTCTCCAGCGTGTCCTGGGTCGTTCTCGGGGGCCTCCTGCCGGTGGGAGGAGCCTGAAACACCTCACTAGGCAGGAGGCATCCAATCGGCATCCTCATCAGATGCCCGAGCCACCT
Source organism: Hippocampus kuda (assembly GCA_901007745.1). Lineage (NCBI taxonomy): Eukaryota > Metazoa > Chordata > Actinopteri > Syngnathiformes > Syngnathidae > Hippocampus > Hippocampus kuda. The sequence continues at coordinate 12,139 of CAAKHF010016618.1, forward strand.
CATCTGGCTCCTCTCAACATGGAGGAGAAGCGGCTCGGCTTGGCTCTGAGCCTTAAAAAAATGCAGTGTACTGAAGTAGAGGCAGACAAGGTTACCTACGCCTACTGACTTCCTGTCTGCCTGTGAGTATTAATGTTGCCGCTCCAATTGTGCTTCAAGTTACAATAACAATCTCGTCGCTGTCTGTGAAAACAAGTTTGTCCATTTCGTCATTAAAAAAAATAAAATAAAATTCTATGGTAATGGGATGCTGTTATTTCTTTCTTTCTTTATTTTTTTAATGACAAAAACGGACCAATATGTTTTTCACAAAACACTCATCTCTGTTGGCCTTTCTATGATGTTTTGCTTTATAAATTAGCCAACTTTTGTCAAATGAAACGGCTTAATTGGTCCATTTTGGTGTTTAAACCTCTCGGTGGGGTGTTACTGCCGTGAACAAATTAAAGCAGCAGTTATTTGTTGTTTCCAAGTACCATAACGGCTACGCTAATTCCCGTTAGCCTGTCTATAACCTTTCACATTAAACTAGCCGGTGTTGGTCAAGGTGACACGATACGGTTTAGTTGACAAATTTTGGGGTTGAAATGTTCTTTTGCTTTAGATGCCACTTATAAACCGTATTTGGAGAACGTGCGAGCAAGAGTGTGGATGACGGGTGATAAGCATTACGTTAAAAGGTGTGTTTACGTCAATATAAATGCATGGAAAGCATGCTGGGATGGTAAAACTCTTTAAAAAAATTTATATATGGTCTCCATTACAAACTTCCACCTGTTGCGGGTATATTTGGAATGTGCTCCTGTCATAAACGAGGGTCCACTGGACCATGAAATAATGATCCCTGCCTGTTGTATGTGTGTCAACAGGTGGCTTCATCAGTAAATTGCACATTCTGCCATTTTGTGGACGAGCATTTCATTGTTCTGCCTGTCACTATACGTCACTGGCATAAAACATGATCGGAGATATGTTCACTGCAGCACATGAATTACTTTTCACGAAAAAGAAAATGAACGTGAAATTGGATCATTTCATGGTCTCCGGCAGTGGTTGGGAATCACGAGTGTAGGCAAAAAAAAAAAACAAAAGTACAGACCTGTCACTGCCATTCCAGCAGCACTCAAACTTGTCAAAGATGCAGTCGTTTTCATACAGGGAGCACAGTTTGCTGCGAAGGTACTCGTGGACCTGAAGGGCAAACAAAACCATACAACAAAGTGAGACAACATTGACATCATCAAGCCTTTCATAAAAACCTTTATTTTTTTGGAGCAACTGAATTATGTCTCATTTACTGATTTCAAGGGGATCCTCAGTTTACGACGGAGTTCCTTTACTATGGTGCCGAACACCCAAAACAAATATGCCCACGAACACTTCACACATTTCATCAGTAACACTTAATCTGGTTTGGCAAAAAAAACAACACTGTGAAAAATCCCAAAAAATTGGGGGAGCGAGGCGGAATATCTGCAAACATACCTGATACGTCTCCACTGGCCGATTCTCCATGTTGAGGTCCCAAACTTTGACAGAGAGGTAGTCACGTGTCATCATGTAGCGCCCGCTGTGACTGAACTTCACGTCTGAGATGGACGAGATGATCTCGGAGAAGAAGGAGCGGCTGCTCGGATCCTCGGGCTCCTCGAAGACTACAATTGATCCATCAAAATTACAATTGGAAAAAAACAAGGAAAAGGACAGAATGCTGGCGTGCTGACGGCCACTCACACTTGGAGTGGTGGTCGCAGAGCGCCGCCGCTCGCATGTCGCACAGCCGGATCGTGCCTTTGCTACTGCTGTACACAAATACATTGCATTGGTGGGGATGGCACTCGGCTGCCGTGATGACTTCTGTCAGCTCCTCCATATTCGCCGGCTTGATGTCTACAATATCTGGGAGGGGGTGGCGGGGGTTAAAGGTGACAACGAGCAGCCTCCGAGTGTCATAATACAAAATAAAACAGCTGACAGAAGAAAAAACAAAACAGGTTGAAGGGAGGCGACTGGACTCCAAAAGATTCTTCGGTTCTAAATTTAGAAGTGTGTAGTCTCTACATCTCCCACCGTTGTCAAACTCAGGCCCCGCCAGGGGTCAAGGTCAAGCAAATCTTGTTCATCACCTTCCATGATTCTTGCTAAAATTTCACAGTTGCAAATATAAGAAATAAAAATGTCAGGTGCTAAGATTAAGATATCCTTTTTTTGTCCCACAATGGGGAAATTTACACTATGGCATTTATTTTTTTCCGTTAACAAGCACTTTTTTAACAGTACCTTGGACAACTATTATCACAGACGTCTGATTTTTTTTTTTTAAAGTTTTTCCATCAATTTTGTCTATGTGCGAATATGATGACAAAATATAATAATAAAAATATTTCAATGGCTTCACAGTCATACCTGGCCCCTGAGGGAAACCAGGCCCGTGTCAAAAATCAATTTAAATGTCTCTCAAATGTATAAAACTCTCACTGTCTGAATGTTGTTTGCTTTTCAGAGTTGACAAAGGAAAGGGACCGGCACATTCCGCCTCCCGCTCCGTCCTCAGACTCGGGGTGTAGTTGCCCTTTTCTTGGCGGACTGAGGTCAGTCACCAGCCGGGCATCAACACCAAAAGCCCCATTGTGACCACGACCGCAGAGACACTCCGCACTTATAACATTAGGAACTGAAGAGTCCTTTTGGATTCAAGGCGTCACAACGTCTTCAACAAACAAGAGTCAGGATTTCCCTGATTCAGCATTGCAGATTTCCACATCCCCCCGGATGACGACTAAGAATCTCCGCAGCAAAAAGGATACTAAAACTTCTGTCTGTGATTTCCAAGTGCCATAAATTTATTCTTAGGTCATCTGCAGAGAGGTACGTTTCATGGTCACTATTTACAGAAATGGAATTAATGTGATAGGTGTGCGCGTTTGCAAAGATCCTCCGCGGGCTGGCTTCTACCATGAGATCCATTGGCATTAGCACCGGTACCTGCAAAGCAGCCGCAAAGTCACACATTAGGACGGCTCAGTAAAAAAAAACAAAAAAAAAAACAATAAAATGAGAGACAACAAGGTGGGGCAAGTGAAAGCGGACGTACCCGTAAAGACGTGATTCTAAAAGGATCTATAAGTCGGCCGTCTTCATATTTCAGGTTGTAGCCTTCCGCTCGCTTGTCTCGTTCACTTATTTTCCACAATTTGATAGTTTTATCTGATCAAAAAAAAGAGAAGTTGGGTGAGAGACGACATTGGTTTGGCGGAGCGGAAAAAGCGATCTCTTACCGTTTGTTGAAAGTAGAAAGTGAGCAGCGTTCTGTTGGGGCAGCCATCGAATTTTATTGATTTTTTCCTCAATTTCTAAACTTTTCAAATAGTCAAATTCAGGCTCGTGACTCTGAAAAGTGCTATAAACGTTGTACTCGCCACGCAGGTGTGGACGATTTTTAGACTGTGAAGCAAGAGAGGAAACAATTTGATGTCCGTGACTCATGGGATGACAAATACATAAAGCCCCCCCCCCCCCACCCCCTTAAAGCGGGGGGAAATTTAAATACCTCCTGCTCGTGCTGAAATATCACAACTCTGCCTCCCTTGTCTCCCGTGGCGAGCAGCTCTCCGGAATAGTTGAATTCAACCGTGGAGATGATGTCAGCTAAAAATAGAAACAACAAGCTGTGGTGATGTGTAAAAATATCTGCATTCAGTTACAGTTGCATGACGGAAAAATAGCTTCTCTCTCTATCACCGATCACAACAAAATTAGCTGCTGTCAAACAAACAAAAACAACATTTGCATTTTGTGTGTGCACGTTGCTAAAGTGAACGCTTGAGTATCTGCTAAACTGTCCGTAACTGCAAATGTGACATTTTTCCGACTTAAAAATGTTGGGATAAAAATCTCCCCGTTTGTACTGAGGTCAAGCAGCTCGGACAGAGTAAATGACAGATGATGACGACAACCATAGGCAGCGGAGCACGTTGTATAAACAAGCGTACATCCTTGGACGCAAGTGGAGTACAGGTACAAAAGTTTGCCTTTGTTCACACCATACCGCACTCGATTCCTCACAGCAACCACCGTATAAATTGTCCAATTTCGCTTGAACTGGTTGGAAGATTGGAAGGCTATTTCTTATATTATTGTATCTTTACTGTATCTTTGTTCATCTCTGCATGCCAGCGACTCAGAGTGACCGATGAGGCAATTTAGAGGCATATTTGTGGTCAAATCTAGAGTATTCTCGGAGATTATAATTTTTGTTTTTGTAAATATACAATACTCACAAAAAACGCACTCGTTCGATATTTCAGTAATTTACACACGACTTGCTGTTTTTCCAACAGTGACCCGATGGCAAAAATCACAACCGGTGTTTGAACCGATATATTTGTCATGATGTCTGTTTCTTTGCCTTTCTGTGACTCTTCCAGTCTCTGCCGAACCTCGTGAAGGACACTGTGGCATTTAGCTCGGTGGCCATCCAGTCTCTGCTGAACCTCATGAAGGACACTGTGGCATTTAGCTCGGTGGCCACTTCCCTCCAAGAACATCCCGTTTGAAGGCTCCCAATGGCCAGGTACTATTCATCAATCGTTAGGCCCGCCGCACACAAAATGATGCAGCCGAGCAGGACTTAACTGGAATGGCTGCTCAACCGCACACCTGCCGAGTGACCGTTGCACACTTATTCTCTCATTGACAAAGCAACATTTTGAAGCGCCACATACACTGTATAGTATTATTGTTACGGAACTGCAAACGACACTGCAGTTCTAAGGAATTGAGGGAATGGAATCTTCAAATGCTGCTTTTGTGTTTGTGTTTTTTTTTCTCCCTTTGATGATTGCTTCTATTTTTATGGTCGGTGGAATGATGAGCATCTTTGCTGTGAAAGTCAAATTCCTCTCATAGTATGAATAAAGTATCTGTCAATCAATCAGTGGGACATGCATTCAAAAGTTTAAGGGAGCTCAAATTACCTTCATGTCAAGTGCATTTTCAGCTCATCTTAAAATTCCACATGAAGGCCAACATGCGAAATTTTTGTGAGTGAAGCACGTTTAATTTCTTCAGCTCCTATTGGTAATAGGGTACGACATTATTCGGCTTATATCACGTAAAGCTGCTTTTTCCTTCGAATCCGTATGTAAACAAGACAGTTTGCTAACTGTTATACGCGCATTGTATTTGATTCCCTGAATGAATGAAATCGAGCGTGATGTCACACGCCAATTTATGGGCGCAGCGCAATGACGTCACGTCCACAGGCGCTCCCCCTTTAATAGCCTAGCCGCCGTGTAGCATTCGGCTACCTAGCCGCGCACACATTAGCGTCACCGTTTCAAGACAAACGGCACGTTTGACACACAAATACACAAACACGCTCCATCCAGGTACCGCAGCCGAGGGCGGCGGTGTCTAAGAAACCCGTGGCGAGCGCAGAAGAGCGGCTTGCTCTCCTTCTCCTCCTCCCCCCCTCCATTCTAGCCCAGCGTGCTAGCCATGCTAACGTTAGCTACATACCTTCCGCAACATCTTCATCTATCGCTCCTTTCACTTGAGAGAAACACCACTGAAAATCATTTCCTCCAGCAACCCCTGAAAGGTAGAAAAAGGAGAGAGAAGGGTGTCACTTTTGTCGTGACAGCGCGAGGCGTTTCGACGTTAAATGACTTGACAGTGATACAGTTTTGACAACTAGCACGCTAATTAGCTTAGCCAGCTAACTTGCAGTCACTCAGGGCCATCTCGCGCTCTGTCTCTCTCTCTCTCACACACACACACGCACGCACACATGTATATTTATATACACGCATATACACACACACACGCACGAGCTAAACGAGGTAGTGGATCCTTTTGCTTCCCTTCTTCCCTCTAAAGTCGCTCACCCGCCATTGCTTCATTTAGCAGCGCTTTTTGTTGTACACGGCGCGTCCGATGCCCAAAACGACGCGCGCGGCTGGCTCGGAGTTAACGGTGAACATCCACGATGAGTGCGAAACGCCGGGGCTTCAGGATCCGTCAAGACCACACAAATTATCCGTGATTTTTTTTCCTCCTCTCCCCCTTTCCAAAATGGCGCATGGGACATGGAGCGGTGACGTCATGGACGCATGCCACCCTCGCGCGCGCGCATCCTGCTCCAGCATCACCAATAGAAGTTCGCGCGTTTGTAATGCATTTCGATATGAAATGTTTTTAATCGTTAACCTGATGTTACCTGGTACAGCGGCGTTCATCTCAAATTTATCTTCAGTACGAGTGCACAGATAACACGAGTGCATCTGCACGAGAATGATTTGATTTGTATTACTGCTGCAGTACAACAAACAAAATACTACTACAATAACAACGCTATAGCAGCAACATAATTTTTTGGAAATCATAAAAAAACCCAATAATGTACAATGTCAATGATAAGTGAGAGCACTAAATATACAATTGTAGAATTAGTATTTAAAATGTTGTAGCGTCCTTTACAACTTCCTTCTGTGTCGATTTCATTTATCGTTTGCATTTTACAAGCGACATGAAATGCATAAATATTATGACACCTGCAAGCGTATGAATTTCATGGGTGAATGAGCACCACCTTGTGGAAAAAGGACACGCATGCAGAATGTGTCGACGGCGATACTGTACCTCCAGCAGCTGTTGTAGTGTCATTTAATTTTACATCTGACACTTTCATTTTGAGCTACGCGAGTCAGGTAACATATTTTATTCTCAAGTTCAGCGCAAAAATGAATAGAGAAAAGGCATATGAACATTGGACACAATCAAGGTTTATTTTCGAATTTTGATGAACAGAAACAGCCCGTTATAGCAATGAATTGAAGTTACTCCCTCCAAAATGACCAAAATGGAGTCGACGGAATATCAGTGGCTCAAACAAAACATCTGCGTGACTGTGACGGCTCGTCTTATTATTAACACTACAACAAACTAAATTTAGTAACAACATCACTGCGGCAACACTGTAGTAAATAATAACAATAAACATTCTGTCAGAGTAGTACAATAAAGTGTTCCATGTGAGTACAGTACTACTGTACGTTTTAAAAATATAGTATTAAGCACATATGAGTATAAATATAAGACTTTTATATTTTTCTGGACTATTAACCTACTTGAGCGTTCATGATTTATGGATTCTATTTTAGAAGCTAATACTGTACAAAAACTTGTCACCTTGAAGCGGTCGCATTTCACGGTCAATGACCACCCCCTAGTGGGGACATGACAGCAATGCAGAAAATGTGTGCGCATGCTGACGAGCCTCAAGCGGTCCTCAGATTGATTTGACGTCACGGCTGCAAAATTACAAAATTAATTACACAATATAGTGAAAAAGAGCAAGTGCTATCAAAATTAATCAGTTGAGAGGGGTTAAACTTTTACAGAAAGCACAACATTGTGCTATTTGTGTTGCCCTTTGTGTTTTATTACACAGAAAATATCACTAGTAACATTTGAAAGTGGTTTCACAATTAATAATTTCAGTATTATTCATCCGACCATAGTACATAGCTGATTCGAACCTTTTAGTTATTACATGTGCCAAAACTAAAACGTCTTGGAACTTAAGGGTTCTTAAATATTTATTTTAAAAAATGTGAAATATTTTGTGCATTTTTACTTTTGAGGTCTCTAGAGTTTTCTCTAATGAGGGTTCGAGTCCAGCCGCTTCTTCACTGAAACCTAACATACAATGGGAAACTCCATATGCATGTCCGCTAACAATTAGCATCTATGTGGCAAAGGGTGCCGCAACACGTCAACAGACAAGATAACAATACTTATAGGTACATACTCTTTATCCTCTGAATAGAACGATCAGTATTGTTGCCGTACTGAGAAGCCTAGAGAGTATGTCTGACCAAGGTTCGTACACCAGAATGAACAACTGAACTTACGTCAACTTCATTTGTACATCACTTTAGAAGTGCTGTATCTGGAGTAAAAATCAGACATATGAAATACAGTTAACACAATCAATAAATGACACAAAAACAGTACAAAAACACCATAAAATGACAAAACAAAGTCACCTGCAGTTTTCTATTTCAGTCAAATTCAAGATGTTTAGTGCCATCCAGACAGTGTGTGTCTCGTTTTGTTGGATCTGACCTCAGCCCTTGATACGATGGACCACAGTCTTCAGTTGGCCCGCTTGCAGCACCAGGTCGGCTTTGGTGGTATGCATTCTAGAGTGGTTTAGATCCTATTTGGCACACAAAATGTTTTTGTGTTTGCCTGCCCCACTGTCGTATGATGTTCCGCAGGGTTCAATTTTGGGGCTCCTGCCGTTTTCATTGTATTTGGAGAGAGTGTGAAGAAAATGGTTACAATCTTTTGAATTCAGCGGAAGATCTGAGGTCCAGTACTAGCACGTGGTCAATGGCTGCCATTCCTCCTGGGAGGGGTACTGTACATTCATTTTGGCCAACATTTTGACATGGCTCACAAAAAAAAAAATCTGCCATCAAGATCAGAATGAGACTTGACTTGCGAGACACGATGTTCAGAAAGTCCATAATCCATTTCCACACTTGCGATTTAACCACGTACAAAACAACGAGCGATTGTTTTAAATGTCTTTCTCCACAACAGAAGACTCGCCAACCTTGACTGAACGCACATTTTTTGGAAACGCTGCGCTTTAATGAGCGCTCCTTCCTTGTTGCCGCGTCGATTGGATTTTTGTCCTCCTCACTTTCCTCCAAAGTTCAGTGTGCATTGTGAGTGCGGGCGCTTGCTCACTGGCTGCGGCGCTGCAGCTTGATCAGGTATAAGGAGAGGTGTTGACTTTATTCCGAGCCTCCAGTAACACCACTGACTCTGATAGTTCCCTATCCCGCCGGGAATTCATTATAAGACAGCTAGAGGCTGCTTGCGGACGCTTCCCGCGCTCGGCCGTATGTTAACGTGTCGCTGTGGCGCCGGGCAAACGTGGTGCAGCTGCTTTCTCTGGCTGTGGGCAACCTGGAGAGATTGATTGGTGAGCCTTCTGTTTCATCCAGGATCAGGGCCACATTCAGCAGACACGCCGCCTCCGGAGAAGACGCCATTTTCCGAGGAAAATATGGCTCATTACCAGTGCTGGCAAAATGAAGGTGTATTGACTTTTCTCCCCCCCCCCCCTCGTCTTTTTGAAAGCATGTCTTACACACAACACACCTATTGTTTGTTTGTGCTGGCTCAAAAAAAAAAAAAAACCTTTCGCACATCTCATCATGTATTATATTGTGTATTTAGTCTTCAAAATGAAGCATAGCGCACTCCTGGAAACCCACAAATGGATCAGTGTCGACTATTTTCCTTTTTAAATAGTACTAACCACAAATGATTCGTGTTTCTACAACAGTGGCCCCTTGAGATACAAGTTGAATTTGTTCCGTCACTGTGCGCGTAACACACAACATGCACATCTCAAATCATTGTTCCCCCTTGAGCTGAATGGAAATGCCATTAATCTGTTCCAACTTCCTCAAAAATTAACAGCGCTGTAGAATATTGTACAGAATGTAAAAAACAAAGCAGTTTTGGGATCAGTTCAATGGATTAAAAAAAAAAATTAACCAGCAAAATTCTTGAAAGGGGCAAAAACCGCCAAGAAGCATTTTTCCACAAAAAAACGGGGGTTGGCCCCAACCCAAAAACAAGCTATATACTGTAAATGTTTTCCAATAAAAAAAAAGCATGCAGCAGAACACTTAAAAAAAGTATGTCAGTGTTGGTCGCTCATGTTTAAAAAGTGCTAAACTGATGTATTTTTCTAGTATTTTCTTGAAAAATATTCTAATGTTTGAGTTCAGCACATTTTAATCATGTGCAACTGAATTGTCAGAATAACCTAAATCCAAAGGATTTGTGTGTGTGTGTGTGCTATTAGTTGTTCTTCATGGAGGATGAAGGATACAGTATATGCTTGCGATTATTGCCATCTAATCTCTCTACTATGTATTGCGGAGCGCATGCTGTGTATAAATATTAATTGACTGAAGGGTTAAAACCTTACAACACTGATGCTAATTGTTTGCCAGTCCATAGCATTTTGCATCGTTTGTTAGCATTTTGCTAAACGGATTGTATGGTAAAACTGTGTCATTTCGAATAAATTAAAAAAACATCTAATTGTTTTTGTATTAGTTTTAGCTTGACAGTTAAATTCACCTGGGAGTGGTAATAAACACCTTGAAATCTTTTTTGGGGCGGGTGGGCTAGCTATCAAACTGTTGTTTGCTAGCATATCAAATTTTTGCTCTCAAGTCAAAGCAAAAAAAACAAAAAACAAAAAAACCCAAACAAAAAACAACAACAACAAATGTCCGACAGGTAATATTTTGAAAAACTTGTAAGTCAGGTCACACATATCTTAAAGGTGCGACTTCACTTACTTCCTCTAGGTAACCCCAAAATTTGCCAGGGACGAAGCCCATTAAATGCCAGTTTTCTACCAGCAAAAAATATGACTTCCTAAATCAGTTCGTTTTCTATTTATTACTCTTTGAAAAATAAAATAAAATTCATAGTAAGTAACCCAATATGTTGTTAGTTAACTGCAGTTAGTGCAGTTCTCATATTTAGTCATAATTTGGGAACCCACAAAAAAAACAACTCTATTGCCCCTTACACCTTATAACCTCACAGAGCACCTTGCAAACACACACACACACACACACACACACACACACATACACACACATACACACACATACACACACATGCGCAGAGAGACCCCTCCTCCATGTTTGGTCCATCAGACAGTTTTTAAAACTAACCATTGCTGCGCTCAGGGGCATGAAGCTGTGTCCAGGCACACAAACACACGTACGAAGCAGCAAAAGACAAACACAATTAATTATTCAACGCTCTTGTTTTTTTTTTTTTTTCCCCCAGATCATTTTGGCTATGTTGTCTCTATAGCATCCGTCCGCCTTGGCGAGCTGGAAGCCAGGAGGGCCTGGCAGATGAGCAAGCTTGAGGTCCTTGATATGATTTGCATGCGCAGACCACCGGAGGTCAGACGTGGAGGACGCGCCGCTGATTCCACCCTTCATGTGAGCTTTTTTTCCTTTTTTTTTGTCATGTTTTTTCTCCTCACTCTGGTGTTCAACCGCAAACAAGGACGAAGCCAGGTGTGTTTTTTACCCCTTTTGTTTTTGACAGCAGAACCGCACCTTTCCATGCAGAAAGTGTGAACCAAAGTCAATCTGTCATCATATATGAAGAAACAGTGGAGAATTCACTCAAAATGGTTTTCTGCTGCCATTCTGCGAGTAATTGACCCCAGGCAGAGTTACACAAATTAATGAAATGTA
>CAAKHF010016624.1:1775-23443 GCA_901007745.1 Hippocampus kuda
CCCTCCACCGGCTTTGCTTTACACGGGGCACGTGCGAAAACTTGAACCAATTATAACGGCGGCATAAATGATGGCCGACACTAAATGCCAGGTACTGTATTCCTGCAAAGGGCATTTGAATAATACGGCATGGCGTCTAATGGCAGTGCGGCGTGTGGGACGCCGAGATTGGAAAGCACCGGAGCGATGCCAGCCGCTAGTAAATTTGTGGTACGGAAGACTGCTTTTGATGCCTGACAAAAAAAGTTTGTCAAAAAAAAAAAAAAAAACAAGACGTACTTGTTGGTGGTTTGGTAAAAACACCCAAGACTGACTTGCGTGTCGCAAAAGTAGACATTTTCATGAAAAGGTCACAAAACGAGTTTTGTTGAACAGCAAGGCTTGAAATTAGATGCTATGTGGTTTTTTTTTGCTGAATATTTTAAATACGAATTTACGGAAACATCAAAAGACAAATTTAGTGTTCGGTGAACATGATGGTGATTTGATATATATGATAAAGATGATTCCTTCGAGACGCATTTTCCACAATCTCCAATCAACGTAAAATACACAATTTTGCAACTTTGAGTACGTATTTCAAACATATGAATGACATTGACAAAATTTGGTATGTGATTTTTTTTTTGCAAACGTCAAAGACAAGCGGCGTCAGTGAACCTCGTACACGTTTCGGTTTGAGATTGAAGACAATTTTACGTCTTCCGTTCGGCTAAAACACATCTTTTCATCAACAACAAGTCTATCGTTGGCAGGGAACCTGTGTTTTTGCAAAATATCAGACGGTTGAGTTTTTAATAAACAAGGAGTATACATTTTTGTAAACATGCAGACATTTTCAGAAACATCAAAGAAGGTGTCATCAAAGGTTTCATCCTATGTTCGTAACATGTTAGTTTCATCTTCGCTGAAACTAACATATACTCATTTGTAAGGATCAAAGACAATATAGGGTCATCAATGACCGTGACACATTTCATTTTATAAACATCAAGGACAATGAAGCATTTTTATGAACTGAAAGTACACATTCCCCTAAAAAAAAAAAAAAAAAAAAATCAAACTGTGAACATCGAGAATTTTAACTTCGAACCTCAAGAAAACTTTTTTTTTTTTTTGCAACATTCAAAGAGGATTTTCTCAACAATTAGGCTGATGCACATGTTTTTGCTAAGACGTGTAACCGGGTGGTGCCCGACTGCGTCGCGTTTAAGAATAGTGACGACGCACAGCAGGATTTCTTGTGTTGGTTCCGTTTAATCGTCTCAATCACAAAGGCTGACGGTAACAGCAAAAAAACAATGCTCCCCCGTCAATTCTAGTAATTCTCATGCTTACGTCCCCATGAGAAGAAAAAGGGGAGGGTCAAAGGCAGAGGCACAGTTTGTAAGAGGCATCAACATTTTTGTTGCACCTCTTGATAATGGAGGAAAAAGTAAAAGAACGCGTCGGGTATTTATCATGTCACAGATTTTGTGTCTTTCTAATGCAGTACAGTATTTCCAAGTTTTTTATTGCTCGTTAAACATGGACTACAAATCTTGAAAAACGTAATTTAAGTAACTCCCTCCATGTCAAAAAACATTTTTTTCCACAAAACATCAAAGATAATTTAGGCTTCTATGAACCAAAACCACACATTTTAATAAACACTGAAACAATGGAGTCTTAACTGAACCCAAAATATAGTTTCCGAAAATATCCTAAAAACATTTTCGTCTTCAGTTGAGCACAATGCTGACAAGCATTGCCATAAACATCAACAGCAATTTAGTCGTCAATGAATCTAAACCACACATTTTATCAACGAAGACTTTCAATTAGACTAACTGACAGAGTTTGAAAACGCAGCCAATTTCAAGTTTTAATTTCAACATTTTCGAAGCCATCAAGGAAAATTTGGTCTACTATTAACCAAATTTAGGCTCTTTATAATCAATTTTTTTTTTTGGGGGGGGGGGGTGATACCCGTCAATGACAATTTTAGATCTCCAATTACCTAACTTCCGACATCCATAAAACCAAGAGACAATTTAGTCTTCAATTAAGCTAAGGGACAGCATTTGGTAAAAATCGGACAACTCAGAGTTTACAAACTGCAGTACGTTATTTCTCAAACATCAAGACAATCTTAAGCGAATATGACGATACAATTGAGACAAAGCGAGCTATTTCACAAAAGTCAAAGATAATTTATAAATAAGATAAGATATCCTTTATTTGTCCCACACTGGGGAAATTTCCAGTCTACAGCAGCAAGATTGTGGGTAGAAAGAAGAAAGAAGAACAAAAACACTGTTCAATTAAGTGCAATATAAATACAAATATGGATAAGGTCGCAGTGCTATTTACAATTGTTTTCACATCATTTAATTAATTTTATTTTGTTATTTATTTATTTATTTATTTTTATTCAGCAGCCTGACAGCAGTCGGTAGGAACTGACGAGATTTATTATTATTATTATTATTATTTATTGAGTCTGGTCAAATTTAATTAAAACTGTTAGCGGCTCGTTTTAATGCTATGTTGAATCCTAAATGATGTCATCTTGCGAAATGTCAGATTTCCGCTCAATTACGTTTTTGCTGTTTTCATCTCATTATCTGCCAACCTTCTTCGACAATTATTTGATGTTTTTGTCACCTGTCCCGATAGCTTGCTGTCAATAGGCATAATAGCCGCAATACTGCAATTGAGTGATCGTGTTCAGTTCCAACATAAACAAGTGTGCCTGTCGGCCGGGGAACACAGAAATCACTTCACTCGGTTAACCTTGAGAGTTTGTTGTTCTTTTTTAAAGAGGGATGACTCATTTTTGCCGGTGACAGCTGCAGCCCGGGATGAAAAAAAAAAAAGGCATCTGGCGTTTAATCGTTACGAATATGGCCGCGCGATCGATCGGCTATCAGTCAACGGCGGGGATTCAGGTGCACTTGTGCGCCTCGTGCACAGGCGGGTCTCGGGGTGAATTCTGCATGGCTCATCATCATCAATATCTGTGAGTATATTTTGAGACACCAGGCCATGTGGTGCGGTCTAACATCAAAGCTCTTCAAATCGGGTTTGCAATGTGTTTTCACAAACATCAAAAGACAATTTGGCCTCCTCGGTGAACCTTGGGGTGCACAAGAACATTTGGAAAATGTAATTAACCCACAAAATTTATTTAGTCTTCAATTTAGTCTTCACTGGACCAAACCTAGGAGATGTTGTCATCATCAAAGACGATTGAGTCTTCACTGAAACTAACATGGGGGATTTTGTGAACGTCAATGACAATTTAGTCTTCAACGAACCCGGAGTATACATTTTCTTCAGCATGGACGATCATTTACTGTCCTCAGTTATCCTACGGTAGGTAACCTACAGCAGAAAATAATTGTGGGTGATTTTTGTAAACATTAAGGACAATTTCAAGTCAGTGAATCTGCGTACATTTTTGAAAACAGCAAAGATCATTTAGAGCACAGGTGTCAAAGTCAAGGCCCGGGGGCCAGATCTGGCTCGCCACATCATTTTATGTGGCCCGCGAAAGCATGACCCTTGCTTAAATCTGTACCGAAATCTCAAATTGTCATATGTAATAAATAACTGACATTTTGCGATAACTTTGTCACCCAGTTTACACTCACTTGAACAATAATCGAACAAATAGTTTGACTGATTTCGCAACTAGTGAGCCATTGTTTTGTGTGTGTGTGTGTGTGTGTGTGTGTGTGTGTGTGTGTGTGTACAAGTAATAATACGATGTGATGATTAAACATTTTCACTGTCGTAACAGCCCTCCGAGGGAAGACGTAATTCCAAAGTGGCCCGCGACAAAAAGGAGTTTGACACCCCTGATTTAGAGCCTAAGATACTTGAATTTGTAAATGTCAAAGAACATCAACGCCATTGAGGTCATTTAGTTTTCAGGGATTCAACATATTTTTCGTGAATATCAAAGATAATCTGAAGTTCGCAAAGTACCTAAAACCAAAAGACAGTTCCATTAACCTGGAGTTCATTTTTTGCCAACATTGAAGACATTTTCGATTGTTCCGTGAACCAAATTATTTTTAAATATCAAAGACAATTAACATCCTCATTTAACTTCAGATCTGTGATTTCATAAAGACAATTTCCAATGTTCAGGTTAAAAAAGGAAAAAAATTCAACCAAATCATGCGGACTGTTTTGACTGCTCTGTCTTTTTGCGTCCGTCTCGGCCATCGCCTTGCGACGGAGACAAAAGGCGGCAAACAGGCGTCTCTAATCCGCCGGCTGAATGAACAGCAAAACAAAAGGGAGGAGGAAGGCAGACACGGCAGCTTGGACACATGGTGGATAAGCTGATTAGCGAGAAGACATGGGCGGTAATGGAGGCATGCGCGGGAACAAGAGGAATCCATGCGATAGGGGCGAGATGGTGGAGGAAGAAAAGAAGCTAGCGAGCGCTAATGATGGGAAGCACAAAGCGCAGAGGAGGAAAAACAATGTCGGGGAGTGAGGGAGGAGAGGGGGGGGGAGCATCACAAAACCAGTGTCTTGCAAGAAAGAAAAAATACCTTTAAAAGAAGTACGCATCAAGAAATTGATGTGAGATCCACCTAAAACCACCGCGCTGTTGGTCTTCAACAAGCTTGATGTACACGTTTTTGTCAACTTCAAAGACAATTTTGTTCGACACCGACGGAACTAAAGTATGAAAACATCAAACGCAATTGAGTGTGCTACAAACCATCAGTCTTCAATTTGAAGTACACGTAAGCATCAAAGACAATTAGGAGTCAATGAGAAGTCTGAGTCACTGCGAACATCAAAGATCATGTCGAGTCTTCAATGCAGCTAAAAAGGATAATTTCTTTAAAATCAAAGACAGTTTTCAAGCCTGTGTGCATTTTGATAAACACAATGATGAATGTGCCAGGTTTTTAAAAATCGTTGTACAAGTTATTGTAAACATCAAAGACACCTTGAAGAAGATCACTTTGTAAAACATTTTATGCCAATATCGATATCAAAGCTGTTTTCAGAAATAAAGAAAATCTATCTTTCAATTAACCGAAGGAAGACATGTTTGTTAACATCAAAGACCATTTGAAATCTTTATGCATGCATCGTACAAGATCAAGACGATTTAGACTAGTGGTGGTAAACTACCCACCCATAACTGGCCCAACGGCAATTATATCTGGCCCACCAAATGACGATGGTTGGGTGGGGGGGAGATAATTTAGTGATGTCACAATAGTCATGTACTTAAATGTGCCTTGATATCGTCATGGTCTTGTCTCGATAAGGGTGTAGTGGAGATTCCCAAATGTCCGGTCAAATATCAAAGACAATTTAGTTTTTAATTAACCCAAATTACGTGGTTTTGGAACACATACATTGTATGTACAACAATGTTTGTTCTACAAGGCTAAATTACATATTTTCCATTAAAAAAATTATTTAAAAAAATAAATGTGTTTTTGTAAAATCAAAGACACTTTTGAATCATCAGCAAACTTACGGACTTATTTGTGATAACAAAGACAAATCTGAGTCCTGGACTAGTGTTTGTGTAAAAATCCCAGACCATATTGACTTTTTTTTACAAGTCTGGGTTCATTCACTCGTAAACATCAAAGGCAATTTAGTCATTCGGAAATCAATTTTTTTTTTTTAGACAGGGAAGACAAAACAGTTTTCAATGAACCTCCTGTACCTGATTTCGTATTTAAAAATAAATCAGTCAATCAAAGACAATTTAGTCTGTAACATACATCCTTAAAACTCGCTTGCTTAAAAATGCTTGCATGCAAACTCATGCGATGCACTAATGCGTGGCGACGATACCGACGCATGGCCTGCTGACCGCCGTGACCAAGCGTCCATCCAGGTGGACCTGAGCTAAATGTGCAGCTAATTCAAATGAATGAGATTTACTCGGAAAAGAATATGCTCCTGCCTCTAAGCTGCTTTACTCAGCCTCGCATGACACAAGGCGCGCGCGCACACACACACACACACACACACACACACACACACACACACACACACACACACACACACACACACACACACACACGCAAACGCACTGCGAAACACACTCAGCCATTTGGTCCTCTTTGACATGGGTAAGTGCACCATTAAGAAGCTTCAAACACACAAACACACACAAATAGTCGTAAACATAATTTGTTGATTTCTGACGTTTCAGAGAAACCCAGTGATGAAGGTGAATGTCAAAACCATTTCGCTGGACAAAGGCTGAGCCACCCTGTTGTTTACGCCTCTGGACTGTACCGATTGTTCTATCCCAATATATAAAATATATATACGTCCTATACACAAGGGCATTTTCCAAACACTTTTCTCATCCAAAAACAAGCTCTTAAACTTTGTACAATTTGCACAGAGCTGACATACGGTCAGGTCAGTTCTCTAATCTTCCGGCATCAGTGCCAACTGTATTTCCATGCGAACGCCCGGGTGGATTCGAACAGCTTTATCTGGCCGTAAAGAGGAACTTAGCAAAAGAAAAGGCCAACAAGACTTTGACGTGACCAGAATATGACTGGATCCGCCATAAGCGACTGTAGTCCACCTTAAAAGGTCCCGATGTGAGCGGGTAATCGGCCAAATCTGGACCACCTTAAACGGGCCGCACCCCGAGCTGATTGCGACTAAACTGGACAATTGCATTTTGCACCCGCACAGCAAGAGACTGACCCTCACACACGTAACCAGCTCACTCCCACAGAAAGACTGTGAGCCCTGGTTTTTTTTTTCTTATCGGGAAACAACGATTACTTATACGACTATTTTTTTTTTCATTGAAGCACAAACAACAAGGCGCAATTGACAAAGAAAAAGCGAACTGCCCGAGCCACCACCTCATTCATTGACAGAGACTCTCATGGCTTCGCTTTTCAACCACGGACTGAATCATTTCACATAATAATCACAGTAAAACAAGTGACTGACAATCAGCCACTCATGAAACGTAGTTGCAGAACCTAACACACTGCGTGACGGTTCAGTCGTGTTCAAATTGGGATTTTGAAATACAGCAAAAGACCACACAAACCAGAATCCCACCTAATCAGACACCAGGGATTGCATCCCACCTAAAGAGAATGGAGTGTGAATTCAAGAGAAGTCAAGATACCTCCTCCAAGGAGAAACCCAGATGAATTACAACGGCTTTATCTGGCTATAAAGAGACACTTAGCGAAGAAGCCTCTCCCAAGGCAGCGGGTGAAATGATGGCATCATCAACAAAGGCAAACTGAGCTCTCTCATACTCTTGCACCGGACCCTTGGCACTCAGGCGGGATCGATAGCGAAGCGGCACCAATGCATGTCACTGCCCGACAAAGGCGCGCCTGTCTCTAAATCCTGGCTCTCTTCGGCCGGGAATGCATCAACGAAATGGCGGCAATCAATTAAAAGATGTCCGTTGGAGAATTTCCGGCGGATAACGAGGGGCAGGGTTGAGGTCGGATGAGGTAAATGATCAAAACAGAGTTTAGGGGAGGGGTGTTAATGAGGGCTCTCGTTTGCGGAAACAAGGTGAATTAATTCATCCCAGGACTGCGCTCGTTGTTGTTTGTTTAATCGGCAGCGGCGATGCTTTCAAGGCTCGATAGCTCGATGTAATTTTCTTCGACCTTGAGAGGTACTAGCAGACGGATGGCAGGATGGATGAACGAGTGGACTTATGTATGTCTGGGCAGATGCGTGCACAGATGGACAGACTCATCGATGAGTGGACTTGGGCAGATGGACAGACAGATGGAAAGACTAATGAATGGAGGGATGTGAAGATGCAAGTATGGCTAAATGGGCGGATGGTTGGATGGACAGATGGATGGATGAGTGGACAGATGGATGGGTGATGGACGGGCAGGCGGAGAGACGGACGAGTTGACGGATGTATGGGTGATGGATGTCAAATGGGTGGACGGGCAGAGGGAGAGACGGCCTGATGGACACACTAATCGACAGGTGTGAGGATGGCTAGATGGACAGACAAATGGACAAGTGGACAGATGCATGGATAAATGGGCAGATGGACAGAAGGACAGACACAGGAACAGTTGGGCAGATGAACAGACTAAGAGACGAGTGGGCAAAAGGATGGACGAATGGGCGGAGGGAAAGAGACGATCAGATGTACAGATGTGATGATGGACAGACACTGGAGGAGTGGACGCTGGATGAATGGATGAGCAGATGAATAGGCAGGCTGGGCAGACAGACAGACAGACAGGAGGACAGATGAACGAGGTGACAAACAGACAGGCACAGATGTACTGTATAGCTGGGATGGAGTGATGGATGACTGGACAGACGGACGGGCAGATGTGAGTAGACGGGTGAATGGAAGGCAGATGGTAAAATTTCCCCGACCTTGAGAGACGCGTGTAGACAGATTCGTGAGAGATGAGAGATGCTTGCAGACTGATGCGTTACTTAAGAGGCCCGTTGAGCACGCAGCCACTTTGCTGAAATCCCCTGAAGCACTGTTGCCGTTAAAAGTAACATTAAGCCGCAGTAATTCATGAAAGAGAGACGATGGATGTCATCCTCTGTTCCACTTCGGGGCAGCAGGGGGCGCTCGAATCAATACCACGATATGAAAAGAAAAAAAAAAAGTCGCCATTTTCTAAGGGCTGTCAGCCAACTTGGCGAGCCTTCTCTTCTGAAATAACAGCTCAATACATCCCCAACTCTCATGAGTTGATTTACCGGAAAGCCAGCGTGAAAGTAGCTAACTGCATTCGACATGCTTTAGCAACGCTTCCAGAAACGTCTCTTACCGTAGATTAGAAGAACATATTAAATTTGCAGGTTGACTTTGCGATGCTAATTATCCAAATGCGTAAAGCTGCAAAGACTGCATTGTCCAGCAAATTTCCCCTCCTCCTTGCAGTACGTATCAGAGGCAGGTTTTTTGTTTTTTGTTTTTTTAACACGAGAGATTCACAGGCCAATACCCTTTATGTTGAAAGCAATTTCTTCCAACCTCGCAAATCTCTGTGCTGACACACAGCGGCTGCGTGAACGCTCACTTTGCTGAATCTGAGAGGGCCAGCCAAACAAATCTCCACTGTTACACCCCTGATAAGTCAATTTCGACAAAGCCAGTGTGAAATCATCAAATTGCTTTCAACACAAACGAGCGAGGGTGTGAAGCTCGATACGCTAAATTTCCCGCTATCCCGCAAACACACAATTCTCTGAGATTACGTCAGAATAAGACAAATTCAAGGATCAAAGTCACCACCGCGTTCGATAATGGTACCTTATACACAAGACAGTGAGCTGGGAAATAGACGGGAGTGTGAAAGGGATTCAAACGGAGACGTAATAATTAGCCCCATCGGGTCGCAATAAACCAAGTAGAATCCAACTATAGCTCTTCCCGACAGCGTACCGATGCCACGAGTCCCATCTATTCCATGTCAGTGCTTATTACCGCGTGTGTGCAGTCGCCGACGTGTCAACTCCCAATCTTCCTCGAAGGGGAGGCATTAATTGCACGGCCAATTCCGCAGCTGGATGTGCAGCCGTGCCGAGGGAAAGGTGGCTCTTGGAAGGCCACGCGGATTAGGCACGCCATCGGCTGGCTGTGCCCCGATTCTGCCGCGCTGACCCAATTACCGAGGTGCTGCCGCGAGGGTGCGAAGAGCCCGCGGGCAAAGCCTGACAGATGGACGGACGGATGGATGGTGAATGAATGGATGGATGGGCGGACAAATGTATGGGAATGCACGAATAGATGGATGAACGGAAGGATGGGTGGATGGATGGACAAGTGGATGGATGTATCAGGGGATGGACGGCTGGATGGATGGGTGAATGGGGCGGAGGAACAGACGGAGGAACAGATGGACAGACTTGAATGGCGATAAAGATGTAAGAATAGATGGATGGCAGATGAAGGGACAAATGAATGGGCGAATGGATGAACAGACTGACGCATGAATGAACTGATGGGCGGATGGACGGACTGAAGGACAAGTGGATGGATGTAGGACTGATGTTCAGAGGGATGGCTCGGCAGACGGAAACACTGTATGGACGGCAGGTGGACGGATGGACAGATGAGTAAATGGATGGATAGGCAGACGGATGCAGGACAAATGCGTGGATAGCCGAAACATTGCATTCATGGATCAAAGATCTGGCTGGATGGGCATCTGGATAGATGTGTGGAGGGTCGGGTCTGACTCTGAAGGATGGATCCAAGATGTCAGAATGGTCAGTTTCTTAGTTCATGTTTATTTATCAAATTGAGGCCCACAATGAAAACTAAAGATTGCTTGTGTAGGAAGATTTAGCGTCTTGGGGTTCACCTTAGCCCTACAGGCCCGCCTCTGTCTTCGTGGCTGGATGCCCACTTCCTGTTTGTTTACCACTGAATCTTCCCCACGGCTGCCAAGAAAGCAGCAGCGGAGCTAATGGCAGCGCATTAGCCGCAGCGCACAAAAGCAAAAGTAGGCGGCTTGGAAGCTTGGAAGCCAGGCCCCACGCCTGTTAACAAGGCCGGCTGATAAGCGCTGACTCATTAACAAGCCGAGGTGCGCCTCGCGGGCTTTGCGAGGGAATCGCACGCCAAACACGCAGTGACATTTAGAAGACAGCCTGAGATAGTTTTACATGTGGATACACGAGCAGAGGGTCAGGCTACTTTCTGGATTCTTCCTTGGGTTTGCGACCACTTTCTAGCTTGCGAAGGGTCGGCATCTGACAGAAAAGCAATTATTACTCCTGTTTGTGGCGGCCCTTAATAAAGGCGAGGTGGCAGATTGATTAAAAAAAACCTCACTAAGATTTTTTTTCCACCGCAGCCAGTATGAGCAAGATTCACTCAGAAATTCTGCATTGTCATCATAGCTTCACATATACTGCTATTGTTAAAAGACATACCAGTGATCAACATAAATCTTTCCAATAAGTGCAGGTCAAAGCAGCAGGTGGCACTATACCACCAAAAATATTCCAGAAAGTATTTCCACAAACTGTGGTTCGCCCAGCGTGTTGTTCCTCCCCACGATTGTTGACACAGTTGTTTTTTTTCTTCTTCTGTAACTGTATTTTTAACAGAAAACGAACCTACGGCTATAACTGAACTCAATAACTCGCCAAAACAATACAAATGTATGTTTCGCGGCTGTAAAATGTCAGCAGATGCATGAGCAGGTGAGTGGGTGGACGATCTGGATGGATGGCAGCTGGATGAAAAGACATATAGGTGAATGGATGGACGGATGGATGAGTGGCTGATATGCCGAAGGAAGGGTGGAAGGATAGACGGAAAGCTTAATAATGGTTGGATGGACAGATGCGCAAGAGATGGATGGGCAGGTAGAGACAGTCACGTTAATGGACGGATGGGTGAATGGACAGATGGACGATCTGGAATCCATCGGCGGATGTATAATGAACGGATGGAGGATTGTGTCCTCTGATGTGTCATGTGGTCATCCATTGATTTGTTGAGCTCGGTGTTCTCTCTCTCTCTCTCTCTCTCTCTGTAATACATAAGATTGAATAATTTATGCTAAGTAGATCTTTGTGCCTCAGGACCCTTTTAGCACGGAGACTCCATTATGACGCCCTTCTTCTTCTTCTTCTTCCACTCACCACCACGCCCTCATCCTCCTCCTCTTCCTCCTCACTGCTCTGCGGCGGTGTGACTGACTGAAGACTGATTCAGCAGCACAATCGCTAAACAATCAGAGGCTCAGAACACCAACCACAGCCAAGGCTTTTTTTACCATTTGTCGCCTGTGAAAGTAAAGAGTGAGCGGTACCGTATTAAGCATTTTGCTCCCTTGGATCCAAAAGGGATTCCGTATCAGGATGAGACTTTACCTCCTTTAAGCTATTAAGATCCCACAAAAGCGCTACAAATTACGTTCCCACTAATGAGATTCCACAGATTTAGAAGTGTGAAAGAGGCACATTTCCCCTAATACGGCGCTATTCGGATCTCATTCCACAGCCTCCACGTTGCAGCAGAGGTTCAGTTTGTAACCTCAACCACTACTGGAGCTCTGAAGGGGAAACAGGTTGGATTCTTACCCCTCAACCCTAAACCAAAACCCTAATGCTAAACCCACTATTACAATGAATGTAATTTTAGTGTTGTTTACAACTGTGGTTGGTTACAACGCAAGTGCCATAATGCTGCTGTGTGTTGCGATATGAATAAAATTCTTGCTAGCACAGTTTCGGTTCAGGAATTACTGGACGTGTCATTTTGGTGAAAAAAAAAAAAAGAGTACAGTGGTACCTCTACTTATGAAATTAATTGGTTCTAGAAGAAATTTCTTAACTAGAAAATTTTGTAAGTAGAGACGCATTTTCCATGGAAATGCCCTAATCCGTTCCACGCTCCCCCAAAATTCATACATAAATGTTTTCTAAAGCATAAAAATGCATCAAAATATGTAACGAATACATGCTACAATTAGATTATCGTAGCATGTATGAATGGGAGTTGTGCATAATGTAAAAAACAAAGAATAAAGAATAAAAATGATGGTCATTTGACTTTTAACTGCGTCCTCGTCATTTTTGGCCCTATTTATTCCATGTTCTATCTCAGAAGTGGTTTTTGCCTAGCGTTTTGAAGAACTAATCCAAGGACGTTTGATTTTGTCGGCAAACTTCAGCATAGTGAGCGTTCGACCAACTCGTGATCGCCCGACTGGTGAACCCTTTTTCTGGTTATTCGCATTTACTGAAAACCATTGGCACACCTCCTGGGCGAATCACGATGATGCTGCATCGACACATATCTATCTCCACACATAGACTCACACTGTAGAGGTCCCTCTTAGCCAATGGGATGCCAGGATGATTGGTAATAGCCAATGGCAAAGCAGCGATAAGTATGCTGCATTCAGGGAATTCGGAGCTGCGAGTAGCAGCCCACACTGTATTTTTAAATTTGGTATCTTGAAATTTCTTTCATAACAAGAGGCAATATTTTCCTGTTGAGACATTTCGTAACTTGGAAATTTCGTATGAAGAGACGTTCGTAAGTGGAGGTACCACTGTATTACTTTGCACCGCTGCCCATTCCTTGCCTTGTGACACTGGAATGAATCTTTTAGCGCTAGCTGCGATCAGATTAGATGAAGATGACCAAGCAAGGCTAACGGCTACGCGCACAACTACAGTGCATTTTCCATATTGTCGGTTCAGCACAGACACTTGCAGACTGTGTTGCCTTGCTGGCCGGACATGTCACAGCTCCATTTAACGTTTTAGTTTGGCAGATGATAAGTTGGCCAGTAACGACTGAGTTGAAAGTCCTCTGTAAATTAAACTTCAAAAAAAGGACATGACAATAACACGATAAACGATTCATCCTCATTGAACAATAAACGACGTTGACTAGTAAATTTGATTCTTCAACTAATCCGTTCAATGCCTGCTTGGACAGATTATACAACTATTAAAATAGTACCAATTCTAACCGAGGGAAATCCAGGTTAAAATCGGGAAGATGCACACAATCCTTTGGCGGAGCGAACAATCACTCAGCGTCTCTGCCGCTCCAGTTGGCGGATGAGTAACATTCCTCCAAGGGATCTCCTTCAATTGCGACGCTTCTGGAATGAAATAGGTCATTTTCTGGCTCTAACCATTCCGTGACCTCTCTCTCGCTCCCTCTGGGCAGATGGTGATGGGTAGAGGTGAATGAGGGGTTTCGAGGAAGGGGGGCGCTATCTGCCATGTTTCCCCTTTCCTTCGCTCGTCTGCTGAAATGTTGGCATGCGTCCTGGTTGCCTCGTGCGAAGCTCCCCGGAGGAACCGAGCGTCTCGTCTGCCAACTCACTGGCGAGCGGGACCGGGGCGGGCGATTCATTGTGACTATTTATTGCGGCACTCCGACAAATTCCCGCACTTAAGGTGATGAAGAAAAGAAGCAAGTTTAACTCTGATTAATGTCTGCCTGCGGTGCGAACGGGGGCGGATGTTCTCATTTCCCGGCAGACGCGTCATCGCATTTGATCTAGTGTAAGTAATATTAGCATCTGTCTCCGGTGAGATGGCACATTTACCGTCAAAAAGGATCTTAAATACAAACTCAGGCAAATATGAGCACAGTGATGGCAGGGCAAGTGTGAGCTACCAGTGAGGAGAAATGCCGGTCCTGTAAAGCCACCTACCTTTTTTTCAATAAAGGGTAAGCGGTTGGAGGATGGGGGTTGGGGCTCAGGGAAATGGGTTCATTTTTAGAGTGTAGGGGTTTTGCATAGATTATGTGGTACTAAAAAATGGAAGTTGGAAGCAATCAGTCCGGATGCAGAAGTTCATACTTCCAAATTCCCGTGTTCAAATGTAGGTCCGTGCCGTCAAAATCAGAGTTTGTTGCGCAGGTGAGGCGTTCCTTGGGTTAGTTTCATGTTTGGAGTTAGGATCAGGGAAGAGGGGGTCGAGTTCGGTTTAAGAATGCACACTTAGTCCCTTCTCCCGCTACTAACCTCCAAATATTGACATCCTCATCCCGACACCGTCAAACCGCCAGGGGCGCATAATGACTCACTTTCACAGACAAGATAATGCAAAAGAGCAGTGAAGCCAAAGCTGGGCAAGAATGGTCGCCCATGCACGCTCACACCTCTCAGCGGGCACCAACGTCTGTGTGAATGCCGGCCAAGATCGTTAACAACAACGTAAGGAGGAGCGCACGGCCACCTTTGCTCACCGTTTCTACGCTACTACCGCATGCATAATTCATCATTCATAAACTGGCGGACCCGGCTATCGCTGTGGATTACAGTAAAAGTGTGGGTGTGCTCGTGGGCGTGCACCCGGGGAGATGTTTTGAAAATGCAAATGTGTGATATCCACTCGCAATGAAAATCGGGAAAACGCGTGAGGAGCCACGTTCCACCTGCGTCGCGGCGAAGTTGAGGTCGCCCGCTGAAGTCAGCGACGGAACCGCGGCCATGACCGAGCAGGAGCGATTACGCAAACGGACAAAACATTCCGGCTCCTTTGAAGCTCGCCGCGGGGTGGATAACCTTCCAAAGTCGTGCAGCGCTCGCTACTCTAAGACACACCTGTCCCTGCGCTGTGTTTGGAGTGCAAACACGCTTTTATTATTTCTGTACACACACACACACACACACACACACACACACACACACACACACACACGACCAGAAAATGGATACCTGCAGCCAAGGAGAGACAGTGGCACATGAGCACGTTGTTGGTCTTTTTTTTTTTCCACCTTTCACACAACACAGCACTTAAATCCCTGTCTTTAATAGGTGATGTTGCGCAACATAGTATCTCAAAAGCTTAAAAAATTGAGACCTTTCACTCTGAACAGCAACACAGAAAAAAAAGCTGTGAAAAAGCTGGCTTTGGTGAACACCTTGAAAAAAAAAAAACAATGACACTGGACCAGTTGTAACAGGCAGTGTATGTACAGCGTATGATATGACCTCAGAAATTGGAAAAATCGGTACGTTTCACATGAAAAATTCCTCACTTTAATAATCAGTCTTACATCTCTGATACTATTTCCTCCAACACTCACACTTTTGTCTTCAATGAGTATTTTCACTGTCCGCCATCCTGCCACTGAAAGCATCTCAAAAGTTAGGAAATCACTACCTCTCACACAAACCCATTAACCAGCAAAAAGTCAGAAAAAGACAGCCTCAAAAACCGCAAAAATAAATTCCTTCCTCCAGTAAGTAGTTTGAATGGCCGGCGTCCCATCGCTGTTATTCTACTAATACTACATTGGAACCTTAGCAATCGGTACCTTTCACACAGAACAGCAACTCCAGAACAAGCGGTGTTTGAAAAACAGTCGCTCTAAACCTCATTCCATATTGATACATTTCACACAAAACAGTACGTGGATGAAATGCTAAATACATCTTGGCTTTGACAGGAAGTTAAGACTGATTCTACCTTTGAAGCCACAAAATTCACAGATCATGTTCGACTGCTCGTTATCATGTCGGTACCTTTCACACAGCCTCTCTGGATCCCGGCGGTAAAAAGAGAGCTGAGACCACCACAATTTGGTGTTGACACCTATCGCACAAAACAGCTACCCAGGAAAACAACCCCAAAAATTCCCAGCAGTCACAAGTAACAAGATACAGACATCAGCTCCTGATTTGATATCCATACCTTTCATACAGAACAGGACTCTGAGAAGAACTTTAGCAGGCCCAAACCTTTACAGGCAGCGACCAATGAAGCCAGAAAATGTATGGGTCATATCAAATCCTCTGATTCCATGTCAATATTTTCTTGGAAAAGGATGGCTTGTACGTACAGTATGAAAGGGGCTTGTGTTCACGTGCAGACCCCTGCTTGAAGCTGTAGCTTCCATTAAGCATGAAATACTGTAGGCTCCTTTCACCTTGACTAACAAAGATGTTCTCCCCCGTGTCTAATATAAAAAAAACACAAAAACTTTCCAGCTTCCCGGGTAGTATCATAGATCGGATGGTGGCAGCGTGAAATGCAGTGGTGTCCAAATCTGGTCCTCAAGGGCCACTATCCTGCATGTTTTAGCTGTTTCGCCTGATTCAAATGCTCAGCTTATTTGCAAGCTCCGCAGAAGCCTGAGAAGAATCCTGGTCATTTGCATCAGGTGTGGTGGAGGAAGGAAACGTAAAACATGCAGTATCGCGGCCCTCGAGGACCCGATTTGGACACCCCTGGTGTAAGGGGTAACAGGCTTGACTTTTAACACCCACTTTTCCTTCACCTCTGGCTGAAAAGCACAGGCGCATAAGTGCCGACACTTGTGTTCTGGTTCCACTTTTCCTGACACTCCCGTGTGAAAGGAGCTAAACTATAATCTATGTGCTACAAGCACAATAATAAACACATTGCTCAATGAAGTGTCAATCAAAAGGCAGCGTGGTGGGATGTTTGATAGCGCGGCGCAGTGTGTACTCCGTGTTTCAGTTTTGTTTTTTTTTTCCGTGCCCAACAGAGCGCATACGGCTCCTCCGCTAGCACTCATTGACTATCAAACAGGTCTGACGCCCTCGGGTTTCTTCCTTGGCTTGCTCTACCGCACCACCAGGTTTGGCGACAATCGGCTCAGCAGTTTGCTTGTTTTGTGTTTTTATTTTTTATTTTTTGGCATGAAATACTGAGACATGAGCTGCGAACACACAAAAATGACATCATCCCACCCAAACTAGAAAGCACACCGGAATTGACCCAAGATTCTCCTTCAGCCTTCTCAAATAAACGATACCACGCTTCTCTCACCAGTTGCATTGCAAAAGTGTGCCAAAAAGGAAGGAAGGGCCCCACTACAATGGAAATATATCAAACAGCATGATATTGGTGTGAATCACTTGACTTGCTTTAGTTTTTCATGGTTTATTAGATTTTAACCAAGTCGGTGACAAATCTCGTCCAACCAATAAAATAAAATAGTAAATCACAAGTAAAGCGTACTTTTGCATCCAATATGCAGCACCAGCATTACTTTCAGGGACTGTGACAATGGAAATGGCCCAAAATTGCTTCCTCGATGAGTACCCTGATAAAGGCTAGCCCAAATGTTTCAAAATATCTATACTACATAAACCAGTAGTGCTGATTAGGATTTGCATAAACCACCCTAACAAGAATAGCGTCCGATATTTTGGCCACGTGTTAAAATGCCAAAACAATATGTATCATCCCAATGTGAACCACGCTACAAAGTGGAAATGTGTAATTTTACCACTGTGACCAATTCCCTGACAAAAGACGGACGAAAAATGACCCCCGATCCGGATTTGCATTGCCACCGCACGGGTACTGAACCAAAGTGAACTCCGAGTCGCCTTTCCACCGAGCTGAACAGATCAATTTGTCATCGTACAATATGAGTTGGCTGTGACTTGAACACACTGCCTCACAGCAGCAAACCGTGCCATCGGATACCACATCAAAAAATAAAAAAATTCAATAAACAGTAGTCAAGGTATGGTTTGGATCGGTGACTGCCAATGGCAGTACTACGTTTCCATTGTGCTGGGCTTTTGTTTCTAGAACTGAACCATAATAGCATGTAGTGAAGTTCCAATAGCCTTGATAGGGGTTGGATCACTAAGTAGCGATCAGGATTATGCTTTCCACCACTCAGGTACCAAACTGATCCATGTACCACATTTCTATTGAGCGCTACTGTTCACTTTGCCAAGACACAATAAGTGCTGATCAGGATTTGATGATAAGACGAGCAGACATTTTGGGCACTGCTGAAAAGGCCCCAAAAGATGCATACCGTACCGAACTAAACGAGACCACATGGTGAAAATGAGGCCAAAGTTCCTTATGTGTGTTCCCATGGACACTCACATGCCTGATACATGGTGGGCTCAACTGGGGGTGTTGGGAGTGTCCCATGTGGTTAGTTCCACCTCAGCGCTTCCCTTCTTATAATACAGGAGAACCGCAAAAAGCTTCAATGGATAAGTAAGAGAACAAGCGGGACGCTGAGGGTAGAGCCCCCCCAGTAGAGGTTTAAGGAGGTGTGTGTGTGGGGGGTATCAGAGGGTACTCACCAAAGACCACGTTGCTGCAAACCGCAGAGAGGAGCGTCAATACGCTGACAATCCATAACGGAGCTGATGGGAAAGCCATGCTTGGGCGCACTAATATCCTGCTCGTTGGCTTCCAATTGCGGGGGCGAGGGGGGAGTTCACAGGAGGAGGAGAGGGAGGGGGGTCCCGATGGAGGTTACCTGCAGGAAAACGTCAGAGTGGTTATTGGTTTGTTATCGCTCTTCTCCATCCCCCCGCCCGCCATGAATAAATGACCTCGTGCGTGCATCGATCGGCTTATGCCATAACACGCTGAAGGAAGGGTTGAAGTGGCGAGGGTGGGGAACAAAGGAGGGATGGGGCCAAACTGACGGTAATGAGCAGGGGAGGAATGATGGGCAGGAGCGGGAGTGAGTGGTGAAGGGGGGCTTGAGTGAGACCAAAACAACATTGCTGGACCACAAGCGCAATTAGATTACCCCTTGAAAAACAGTAGCGCGGTCGCAATAAGACAGCGAACCAAGATTTATCACTGGAGACCGAGGCACAGCCGCTGGGTACGCTAACGTTAGCATGAGTGTTTATGGTTGCTTATTCAGTGGGGAAGGGTCAATAGGGAGTCAGAGATTGGAAATAGCGAGCTGTGCAATGACAAAGCATCAATAACGAGCAGAGGTGGACAGCAATGTACTATTCTATGGTTTTGCCGATTTGACGTGCATGCTGATTTTAAAAGATAAGAATAATAAAAGCACAAGTGACTCACCAGTTAGTGCATGAGTAGTCCGCCCCCCACCCAACCCCCAAGAAGCCATTCAACAAGTAATTATTTGGAGGACTACTTTTACTGAAGTCATATTCTTCAAAAGTACCAGTACACTTACTTGAGTACACGCAGCACACTTAGTTGAGTACACACGTTGGCTAATCGAACCACTTCTTCAGTGAAAAAGGCTCACAAAGAAGTCATTTGTTATGTTTACGTTTGTTCTTAATGACTTGGTTCTAATTGTTTTTCTGCTCCTGTCATGACAGCGTTGAGCATACAAACGGAGAACCTTGCAGTGGAAAGCGTCAATAGTGAACCTTGCCGTGGAAAATGGTCAATAGCGAATGAACCGTCAGTCGCGTTGCCATGCAGTGGGATGGCATCAACTGAGCATCAGAATGCATCAATAGCAAGCTGTGCAGTGGAAAAAAAGTGTCTGTCGCGCAGTGTAAAAGTGCCACTCGCCAAAGATGCAGTGGAAAAATGGGTCACTTGCGAGCCATGCAGTAGAATGGCAATCTATGCTGTGGAAAAGTAGAGTGATCGTTGTGCAGTGGAGAAGTGTCAAAAGCAAACTGTGCAATAGTGTATTGAGCTAGGTATTGGAAAAGCATCAATTGCAAGCTGTTCTACAGGGGAAAAGATTGATTGTGATCCATTCAGTGGGATTTTTTTTTTTGGTTGAAATAGGTTCCTTTATACAGTACATGCTTAAGTGCCTTTTGTCAGCTACAAGTTAAATAGCGTGTGCCACTGTCTGGGGAAAAAAACAAAAAAACAGTTAACCCTACTTTAAGTATTTTGTTATGTAGGTACCCACAGTACAAACGAGGCACGAACATATTGGACGACCCAGCTGTTATTGAGCAAGCTCGCTCATTAGTTCTTCTGTTTGCTTGCTAGCTAGCAAACATAAAAAAAAAAAAACAGTTACAGTTCACTTTCTGTCTCTGTTGTGTGGATCTACGCCAGAAGTAAGGTTGTGGAGTATTGGAGAGGCCGGGCCCAGCCTGCTAGCCCACGCGATAGAGGCTAATAAGCTACTAGCTGCTAGTAGCACAGCAATTTGCAGTGCTAGCAGAGCGCTAACAGCAAAAGGCTCCATTCACATTGCAGGACGTACACCCAGTTTGGATTTTTTAATCTGACATGCAAATAAACTTTTTAAGATTTTGTTTTGGGGGGGCGGTATTTTGGTGCTGACAGGTGGATTCTGAACCATCAACGCTATGAATGACAACGCATGGTCAAATCCACCTTGCGCAAGCTTTTATAGATTAAATTTGAAAGGACAATTACACCAGTGAATCTCAAAAAGCCGATGTGAAAAAAGAAGACATGTTTAAAATCATCGTACAAAATAGGCTTAAGGGAAGCCATCTACGATTAAAACTTTCTGTTGCGAGTGCAAACAGAATTATACTGTCCGCATTGCATGGAAAAAAAGAAAAAGAAATGCCACATATGAGATTAAAAAAAAAAATCACAATTAACCTGCCGTGTGAACACAGGTAAAGGCGAACCAGCAGGAAAAGCCTCCAGCCGACTTCTTGGCTGTCTGGTGAGCAACCGTGTCCAAATATGGGGAAACTTGCGTCATAACCTACGGCTGGGCCCGCGGTCAACACCGAGACAACCGAGTCCGGGGAGTGAGGTTCACGAACACAATGTCGCACAGCGCTAGGTGGCATCCGTTACACTGTTTGCAAAACTATCTTATCAACAACAAAATGTGCCGTGGATAAGCATCAAGAGTGAGCCTTGGACTAGAAAGTCGCGCGGCGTCCAAAGTGTCAAGATCGAACTATCCGTCTTATCCACCGCTTGTCTTTAGTCTTGTGGGTGAGCCGGAGCCTAGTTAGTTAACTTTAAGAAGCAGTCGGGGCGTACCCTTGACTGATGACCAGGCAGCTAAAAAAAATGTCTGTTGAGCGATTCTGACGGTCCATCAATCGCGAAGCATGCTGTGAAAATGTTTGGCTGCGATAGTGGGACGTGCATCCGCACTCGCTCGGTGTGCAGCGAAAGCGCATCAACTTAGCAGCGGAAATGCCCCCCCCCCCCGCGAGTAATGTGAAAAGGATCAATGGCTTGGCGTGTAAGCAGGCAAGTCGTGCGGCGGAAAAGGGGGGCAAGCGTGTTTGCAAGCGGTGTGAAGTGAAGCTTGATAATTGCGCTTTTAATGGGAATTAACAAAAGGAGCACTCGGGTGCACCTGTCTCACGCGCACGCACGCGCACGAGCACGCACAAAAACACGCCGTACACGTGAACGTCTGCAAACAGCCGCGCGCACGCAATGCTCATTGTCACCGAGCGCCTGCGGGACGGGCGGACGGTTAGGGCGGGGAAAGTGTGTGGGTGGGGTGGAGGGGG
>CAAKHF010016624.1:25155-41228 GCA_901007745.1 Hippocampus kuda
AAAAAAAAAATATATATATATATATATATATATATATATATATATATATATATATATATATATATATATATATATATATATATATATATATATATATATATATATATAAAATTGCATTTTAAATAAAAAAATCAGCCATGACAGAAGCTTTGAACAATTCACATAAAAAATTACTTTTTGGCAAGGCGCACACCATCAACTGTGGTTGTCATTTCCCAGTGCCATAAAAACTTGATTAATGTCACAAAATAACATAAAATAACCACATTGGTGATAACCATATTGTTCACTGAATATTTGAGGGGAACCCCCCCATCCCAAAATGAATCAATATTCTTCCCTGAGGAACTTGTGTGACGCTCTCAAAGCATTTGCATGGACTCAATGCTGAATTTGCATGTTGTCCGTCCCATCTGGGAATGAGGATGGAGGGTGGGCGGGTGCAGTGCTGGCTTGTTCAACTTGCCAGAGAGGATTAAGGATTAGTTTTAGTAGTGGATTAAGTGTGTACACGTGTGTGCGTGTGTATGTGTGTGCGTGTGTGTGGCATGACAGGGTTAAGCACGGATGACGGCTGCCTCGAGCACTAAACAAAAAAATAATAGACGCAACACGGAGGGGGCGGTGTGGGGGTCTTTTTGACAGATCTTGAAGCGTGCACCTGTTCAGCACTTATACGTGAAAATATATCGGAAAATGTTTGAATCGAGTCCATTTTTCTCATGTCGAAACGGAGGTGGGGGGGCGGGACAGGGACATCACAAACAATCTATGGGAGGATTCCCAACTGGGACGGCGCAGCAAATGTTGCATCTGATGTAAAAACACACTGCAAAAAAAATTGACTAAAAATGAATTCCTTTTAAACGCACCACAAAATACAATTTTGGAAATAAAAAATAGATATGAGATGGAATTTTTCTTTTTGAAAATATTATTAAGGTAGAATTATATCTGTGGTCGAAAATGTAAATGATTTTCCACAATCACATCACATTTAAAAACTCCTAAATATACAGTAAAAGATTAAATGTTAGATTTAAATAAAAAATCCCACAAAATCAAATATACATGAATTAACTACAATTACAAATAGAAAATAACAAAGGACAAGGTTTGATTTGTAATGTATTATTCAATGAAAAATACTATAAAGAAATGAGGAAAAATCTAAAAATACATGTCTTGCCCAAAAATAAATCTTGCTGACAAAAAAAAAAAAGAAAGTTAGTGATCCCTCGCTATTTCGCGGTTCGTTTATGGCGGCTTCAGTGCATCGCGGATTTTTTCAAACATTTTTTTTTTATATGTTTATTGGTCGCTACTTTGCGGATTTTCATTTATCGCGGGTGGTTTTGGTCCCCATTTACTGCGATAAACGAGGGATTACTGTAATGCAAAAGGGGGGAAAATCCTCCGAAATAAAGTGCAGAAATTAATATCCAGCTTCAATTAGAACAGAAATCAAACGCCATGTAAAAATAAAGCATGTCAAGCCGCCAATGTTCACTATCAAGAGAGCCTTTTTGCGCAAACGGGGGATGGCAAGACAAGCTGTTCCGTTTGTGTGCAATCGTGATGGTGCGCGCGCGGTCAGACACACACGTACATACACGAAGACTGCACCGTGAACACCACACTGGGGGTGGCTTTTTATAAAATATAAATTAGCACAGTGAAGCGAGCGTAACACTCACTTGGAGAAATTAGTATTCATCGCAAATCTTGAAAAGACACGCCTCATACAAAGCCTCCTCACCCGCTTGATAGTTCCCATCCTCTAAAGCTATAAATAGAGTGGCACACATGGCAATATATTTTTTTTCACTGTCACATTTCCAAAAATGCCACAACCACGATCATCTCTGCCGGGACTCGAACCCGGAGCCTCTGGATTAGAAGTCCAGCGCGCTATTCCATTGCGCCACAGAGACTCAGGCAGCACGAGGAGCGCAAACGGAGGGTTTATACTCCACCCACTGCATCCTCCCCCTCCTGTATCCCTCAGCATCAGGACCGCTAGCTGGAGTCAGGGCATCACCACCGTCAGCTGACAGGGGGTGCTGAAGAGGCGCATTCAATGAGTGCAAAAACTAACCATCCATCCATTCTACGATCCGCTTATCCTCAGAAGGGTCACGGGGGGTGCTGGAGCCTATCCCAGCCATCTTCGGGCAGTAGGCGGGGGACACCCTGAACCGGTTGCCAGCCAATTGCAGGGCAGGCACAGACGAACCACCATCCACGCTCACACTCACACCAAGGGACAATTTTGAGTGTTCAATCAGCCTGCCATGCATGTTTTGGGAATGTGGGAGGAAACCGGAGTACCCAGAGAAAACCCACACAGGACCGGGGAGAACATGCAAACTCCTCACAGGGAGGCCGGAGCTGGAATTGAACCCTCTGCTCTGTGAGGTCGACGCGCTAACCACAAGACGACCGGGCTGCCCACTAACAAAACCACTATTTAAAAAAAAAATAAATAAATAATAATAATTTTAATGGGCAAATTTCAAGGACACAAAAATAAAACATAAAATAGTAAACAGTACATTCAAAGTTATAGAAATTAGTCGCAAAAATGTTTTTTTAAATTACAATTAGGGAAAAAAAGGAAAAAAATCATGAAATTAGAAATACAAATAACTAATGTAAACACATTTTATATGAACTAGACA
The DNA here is from genome assembly GCA_901007745.1 of Hippocampus kuda. Classification (NCBI taxonomy): domain Eukaryota; kingdom Metazoa; phylum Chordata; class Actinopteri; order Syngnathiformes; family Syngnathidae; genus Hippocampus; species Hippocampus kuda. Next base: position 27,837 of record CAAKHF010016624.1, read on the forward strand.
TTTTATAAATGCAAGAATACTATAATACCATGAAATAAAACATACATGCATTGTAAAAGAAAAATGCGACAGATTTTTTTTTTTTTTTGGAGTCAAGTATAAATCAAATTTGTCGTGCTTTTTCATGAGACACAAATATGCTTGTATATAAAGGCAGGTGCTATATGAGCATAGTTTGTGCCGAGTACTATTTACACACATGGACGAATTGTTGATATATAAAGCAAAGCTCACAATGGCTACCGAAATCATTTGAAACAGACAACAGTAATTGTGCATTTAAAAAAAAAAATTGATCGCTTTTGAATTGTGGCGCAACAAAATCTTTTTTTTTTTTTCAAAACAAACTAATGCAACAGGCAAGGACAAAAATGACGCTGACCCTCCAAAACCCAGAAAATAATTGGGACCATTTGAAAGTCAGCGCGTGCTTTGTATTTTTCATGATCTACAAAGACATTGACGGGTCTCTGCTAAGTTTGCGTTTTGCAATTGAAGCCAGCCTCAGCTGTCAGTGAATCGCGCCTCTTTGCTGTCTTCGTGTTCATTCATCGTTCAGCTTACGCGCGCTTGTCAAAGTCTGACAGAGAATGCGCGCGGATAAAAAGTGTGCGAGTCCAGGCGCGGAAAATAAATGAACTGGAGATTACTGACCTTAAGACTGACACAAGATGTCATCCTCGCAGCCTGAAACAATAGAACAATAAACACTTTTGTTTGGATTTTAGCCTGTATGTTAAATTGGGAATTCCTGTGCCGCTCGATTCGCCCGAGCACAGATCAGATTCAAAAGATGAATATGAGAGCAAAGTTGAGAATTGTAGCTTTCAAGTTGATGATATTTAGCATCGCCATGTGTTCAACGACACAGGACAGAGCAACTTTTGTCAAGTGAGACAAAGTATTGGAACAGACATTATGAAATGAACTTAATATTTGGTGGCATAACCCGTACTTGTAATGACTAAAACGCACTGACTTCAGTCGACGGCTGCTTCATTTGAAATGCTTTTCCAGGCCTTTTCGGCAGCCTCTTTCAGTTCGTTTTCTTTCTGTCACTTTTCTCTTCAGGATGTGGACCGCATGCTCGATTGGGTTCAGGTCCCCTGATTGACTTGGCCACCCAAAGAGCACTTTTTCACCCCCTCCTCTGTTGTGTTGGCAGTGTGTTTTGGGGTGATTATCTTGTTGTTTGATGAAGCTACTTTTGTTTAGTTTGGATGCATTTTTCTGTCAATTGCAATCCAGACAAAATGCTTTTCGAAGACTTGAGAATTGATTGGGCTGCGACCACCATGGGTTACATTTTTGTCTGGCACTTTACAGAAAACTACACCCAAACTAATCAGGAGAAGCTTCGCCGTACAACAATCTCATGACTAATCGGAAGAGTCATCGTGCAAAAAATGAGCCAAAACACACTGCCAACACAAAAAAAGGATTTCAGCAGGGAGCCAAAGTGGAAGGTCTTAGACTGGCCAAGTCAATCCCCGGACCTTCACCCAATCGAGCTGGCAATTGACCCCCTGAGGAGGAGACTGAAGGGAGAAACCCCCTAGAAATGAACAAGAATTGAAAGAGGCCGCAGTCAAGGCTTGGAAAGGCCTTCCAAATGAAGAACAGAACAGTCTGATCAAATTAGGGCTCGCATTTATTGCAAGTAAGGATGATGCCACCAAATATTCACTGTTATTCACATGACGTTCATTAAACGTCAGTTCCAGTGCCAGTTGCGCTCTTGAAAAATGGGTGGCTTCAAACAAAACAAAAGCCGCTCTGTCAAGAGTTGCTTCACACATCAAGATGCAAATAGCATGAAATAAAAGCTAATATTCTCAACGTTTGTCCGATAGTCATCTTTTGACCGGAAACCCAAATGTCTTCCGTATGCAAGAACTTTGTTGTTCCGATACTTTTGGAGAGGATGGCATTGGCTAAAAAAACGGGGTCATGTTTTGTTTCATTCAATTATTGATGTCAAAATGGAAATTCTATTTTATTTTAGGTTGTATTTCTGTTATTCTTTTGATTGAAAAAAAAATTGTGGTCTAACGTGCGCCATTAAACTCATTCACTCCCAAAGACGTTTTTATACGTCTTTTCAGACTCGGTCCAGAATTGGCTGGTACTGAATGAGTTAAATGGACGTTTGACTCATTGACAAAAAAAATAATTTTTTGGCCACTTGAGATTCATATTTGAGTACCGCTACTTGAAGCACATCACACACACACAAAAAAAAACAAAAACAACACAATTCCACATTGTGACAACTTGAGTTGTGTTGCAGGGGAGTACATTGAAGCCACCCAAGAAAAATCGATTTAAAATCTTGTTTGCCTTGTGTTTCATCTGCCTGGAAGGCAAGATTAAAAAGAAGCAGACACCAAAACAGCACCAAGCCAACACTCAAAACTGCACCTTCATTACTTTCACTTGGCAACAATAAACGTCGCAGTTCAAGAGGAGTGCTTGCTGCGGTATCAAGTAACACTATCCAAACAAACAAAAAAAAAACCACACGCTGCCAGTAATTGTGCAGTTCCTGTGTAATCATTGTGTATTAATTGTGTATTCGGTGACATTTTTTTTCTCAAGCTTCCAAGTCCAGAATACGAGCTGACAGGACAGCCGCTAACGCACAGATAAAGCAATTTGGGAGAAGCTAACAGGCTCCACAGCTGCCCGCACTCGGTGCGTGTTTCATGACAAACAACACATCTAAAGCGACACGAGATTGGAAACTATAGCCAGTGGAGAAACAAATAGCACTCACGAGATAACTACCTCATCTCCGCTTGAAACCAGAAACTCATATACACAAGATTAAAAAAAAAAAGGTCTGACATGAAATCCTGTTTGAGGTCAATTAGGATTACCTAAATTACTTCTCTTTGCTCAATGCCAGAAGAATGAGGAAGATTTTTTTTTAGACACTATGCCATTACTTTCTTCAAAGTCAAAACTGGGCAGAGGTCACTCACATAGGCCAATCCCGACAGTTTTTAGAACAATATTCATTTTCTGATCCGCTTATCCTCACAAGGAGCACGGGTTTAGAACAATATATTTTCCCCCAAAACTATCATGAGAAACGAGATCATTAATGCTTTAGTTAGGCTGCTCCTACTATGATCTTAAATCAAGCAAATCCCTTTTTTTAAGAGCAAATAACTTAATTGTCAAAAATACTGATCGCTGACATTGAAATGCAGAACAACAAAAAATATGAGTTGAACAGAATTTGGCTATCCTCGAGCAAATAAGAGATAAATTTGGTCATTCTAATTAGAACAGGGAAAACTCAATCTGCTTTCATGTCAGACAGTGAGAAAATAAAGTGCATGTGTCTTTATTTACATTTGTACCTTTCTATCAACTAATCTCAGCAATTGGTCCAAAAGTCCTTAAATGTATTTAAAAAAAAAACCTCATGTTGCCTTCAGGAACAGTCGGAAACCACAGACGTTATCTGACAACTTCACCAAAAGTCCGAAAAGTTTGATTGTTCTGTCGGTCTGTCTGGTGTTGCATTCAATGACAGTCGGAAATTCATCTGGGTATTAATCCTAGTCCTGTTTGGTGTTGCCTTCAGGGACAGTTTTCAGATCACAGTTTTCTACATTCAACTGAGCGAGTGCTCCGAAAGCCCTGATGTGTTCAGTTCAATCGTTGCTACACCACAGAAGTTTTTGGTCTGGTCCTTTGTAACCTTGTGTTTTGGGGGTGGGGGGAATACATAAATAAAGAACATATGTATAAAGTCTCTCACAAATAGGTTAAATGATGCTTGGGTAACCCTGTAAACCGACACGCAAAACAAACATCACCTCCCTGGCGGAGGTAAACGCTCCATTTGTGTTGTTTTCTTGAAATCCCCGACGGCACCCGTGTTCGAGCGAGAGCAGCCATTACACCTGCGCAGTAAAGCAAAGCAAAGAGCGGGAGCAGCTCTTATGTGAGCTGCCCCGACGGGAGGCCCGACCCCGCCCCCAGGCACACACGGGCGGCAAAGCAGGCAGCCTGCTCTCACGCCCCACCTCACTTACACCGACATCTTGAAAAAGACTGGAGAAGAACACGCGCGCGCACCCCCCCCCCCCACACACACACACACACACACAAGCAGACACTGCAACCAGCACAAGCTAAAATATGAATGGCTGTCTGGCTGACACACACACACACACACACACACAAGTACTGAGCGTTTAAGAAAAGTAATTAGAGACTCTAACGTCAGAGAGCAAAAAAAGGACACCTTATGTAAGAGAAGACATTTAAAAGGTTAAGTCAGGCTATCTGCAGCTTTTAAGAAGGCACAGTGAACACTTGAACGCCTCACCTTCCATAAATGGGGTCACGAGGAGGCTCAATGCAATGTTTTTTTTTGGGAGGGGGGAGTGGGGGGGGAGATAGTTGAAGAAATGGTGCAGTAAAATGTGCGTAATATTCTTTGTGTTATGAGTTGAATGAAGTACGGGTTGAATTGCCTTCTTTTAAAATGTTGGGTGCAAGATGAAATTGCTCATCAATTTCCATCAGCTGCTTCAGACTGAGTTCAAAATGAAAAATATTTGTCCTGTTGTGAATCTAAACCGAATTCAGGCCTGTGTGTAGAAAACGGACAAAATCTGATGTAAGGTCAAAAACAGAGTTCCGACATTCACCCAGAGAAAAAAAAAAAGTCCCGTGGTTCCATTTTGAGGTGTAAAAGAGTGACACTGCATTTTTTTTTTTTTTTTTTTTACAAACAACATCTATAAATATATATAGAATCCTTTATTTTTTTTCCCCAAGTCTTCACAACATATACACAAAAGCAAACTTCCCACAATGCGCTTGGCCTTGGCGGAGTGAGCTCACAGGAGCGTGGCAGCGGCGATGGTGGTGATGATGGCCAGGCCAATCACGGTGTAGCCGCTGCGGTACACCTCGGGAATTTTGAAGCCTTTGCCGAGATCCCAACACTTGCATTTTTGGGGAAGGAAGGGGGGTGGTCGAGAAAAGAGAAAGAGGTGATGGGGAGGGAGGAAGGGAGGGGAAAAAAAAGGAGAGAGCTGAGCATGGAAATAACGACAACACAGTAGAAACCCTCAAAGTAGAACAAACAATTCCGGAAAGATAAAAGATGTGCAGTTGAAGTCACATGATACTTTTGTCTTTTTTCGCCTCGACACCACCAAACAGTGCACATAGAGAGAAGGAAATCATAAAAGAAGAAAGATAGCAAGTGAAATTGAGTCTTTTACGGGTCTTCTAATGAACACAACTGGCAGGAAGGGCTTCTCAACTACTGGATTTGCATTCACGTCAAAAACATTTGATCCAGGGTAGGTGCTACAAAGCAGCAAATATCAGCCAGGGAGTTTGACGGCTCATTTTATGACACGAAATTGTTGACCATTTCAGAAGTTATATTATTGAGGATCCTGTTCACAAACACGTTCTGACAAAAGGGACTTTTTTTTTTTTGCCCCAATAAGGAAGCATTTATTTTTACATGAGCTGGAAATAAAGAACTGGAAATTTTCATTTCTATTATTTTTGTGGAAGTGGATGCAAATTAATTCTGGGGAAAAAGGAATAGAAAACCCCACTAGGGGATTTTTTTTATTTTTATTTTTTTATATCATCGTGATTTGCTTTTTGATAAGCAATGGGGTCTTTTTAAATTTAATTCAGACATTGAATTTTTGAGATAAATTCTCAGATATTTTAAAGCCAGATCATCCACAGCTCGGTTCATGAGCTTAAAAAAAAAAAAAAAAATTAAGATTTATTTTGGGATGTTTTTACATCCAGTGGTTCACTTCTTTTAACACCAAGATGACAAAAGTTTGAAAAATGAGAGCCATCGCCTTCTTTTTTACACATTTGCCACGAGACGTTTTCTTTCATTTCCGCCAAATTATTGCCTGTTGACACCGTTCATGCTTTTCACGGCAGCTATTTGTTGTATTTTCACAAGATTTCTGATGAAAAATGTTTTTAAAAAATTCAACCACATTTTGTTTAAACTTGGAGGTTCCACTGTAGATTTGATAAAAACTTGAAATATGATATGGGATAAATACGAAAAACAAACTGCCTCGCAGGTATTGAAGTATTCATCGGAAACAGTCTGACACACACACGCACACACGTGCATACACACACCCGAGATTATAAAACTGTTTCGTAAAAATAGACCGCAAATTTGGAATATCCCCATTTTGCGACAATGTGGATGGTTTTATTGAAATGAGGCTTTATCCGCCTTGTACGAGCACTCTGCTGCTTTGAAAGATAGCGGATCATTTTAGCAATAATTTAACAAAAACACTCGCAGCCCCATTCAAGCTTCGGGTGCGTCAGAAGAGCACAAGCGCAATTTATCAAAGTGTCTGCCTTTTTCTCTATTCAAGAGATACACGAGTGTATGGAGAGATATACACGAGTGTATGGAAAATGGCGGAGCTCGGCGATGCATTCACTTGAAATTCGAGAAACTGTTTACCGTTTATGGAGCCACGTCAGATAATAGCTGCAGCGCAAATCAAAACAAGAGCATTTGTGCTTTGAATCTCGATCTCTTTGGGATCGTGTAGCTTATAAAGTCAACTCGAGTGCAGAGGTCACCACTCGCCGACTATTTGGTATCAGGCAGCACAGATAGAATGGATTAAAAATAAAATACTAATAATAAAGGTGGAAGGTGCTCCACAACCCTTTTTATGTGCTAGGTTTTTATGTGCAAAAAATAATGAGAACAAGATAAATCATTGATGCCATTACTGTGATCTGAAACCAATACAACTCAATTCAGATTTTCAAAAAGGGCAGCTATAATAATCAACGATGAACACATGGTTGCACAAGTGCGCACACCCTCTTATAACTTCAGAGTGAAATAAATGCGTTCAAACTCATGTTAAATGGGAGTCACCACATGCCTGCAACCATTATAACATTAAAAAAAAAAAAAATTCAGCATTTCCAGTCGGCTTTTCCCGTGTTTTGTTTTTTCCATTTTAGTAGAAGCCTGAAGGTTATTGAACGCCGACTGTTAAATGGAACTCTTTATAATTCCCCAGTACCAGCAGAAAAAAAAAACATCAATACTGTATTATCTTATAATTAAGGTTTTTCATTTTAACAAATTTGCTGAAATTATTCAAGCTGTTTGTGACTTTGTCATGATGGAGCATTATGGGTAGAATTTAAAGGAGGATTAATGAAATGAATCCAGTTTGCAATATATCTAACATGATAAACGTTGGGGGAATAAGTAATGGCTTGCTAAATCCCATAATTTATTTTTTTTAGTAAATACCCTCTAATTTAGAAACATGATTTTATTTATTTATTTTTTTGAATGTGGTCAAAAAAAAAAAGTGCTCTATTTCTTACCAAATGGCGGATCCCATTGAAGGTGTGGTAGGACACCGGGAAGGCGATGCCCACCTTGGCCAGGCCGATGAGGAAGGGGCCGACGGAGAGCGAGTGGATGAGATCCAGGTAGTGCGGGTAACTACCGGGTAGAAGCAGAGCGGCCGCGGCGAAGGCAGAAATGGCTGTGAGGACGAATTAGACAGACGCTTTATTGATCCCGATACAATCAAGTGCTGTATGAACAAGTCATTGAGGAGGAAAACGAGCCGCAGATCGATACATGTCACACTGTGATATTGTACTTCGCAAGAAGATTTACGTGTGAAAACTATCGTGCTTACGTCCAAATTTGAAAATCCTTTTTTGTTTTCTTTTCTGTTGTATGGAGGCATGTTGGGGATAATGCACTGGAAAGAAAACTAAAGCGTATCATGTATCATAATAGACTGAAGTCATGTATTGAAGGAAAGATTAGGGCCACATAATTAGTGGATTAAAGCCCTACTTTTTCAGGACAAAGGTATTATTTTAAAGTTTAAATAAAATGTCATCGTGAGGTAGTAGCCATATTTTTGAGGGGACATAATCATTTCTTTTTTTGTCAAAAGGTTTGATTTATAACAGTTTTGGGGGTGGTAAAACATTTATTTTGCATGTATTGAGGATTTAAGCATTCATTTAAATACAAAAATGATCTTGTGACTGAATTAGTATTCTTTAAATGTAATTACAAATTTAAAGTTGGGAAAAATGTGCCCAATTACAGCATATGTTTTTTTAGAAACAGATGATTCGTTTTAAATTAGTCTCATTCAAAGAAAAAATAAGATTACAGTTATATTTTTGGAGAGAAGCGAGATGAGGCTGAAGGCATGTTACATTACAAGACAAGACTTTCAATTAATTTTTTTTTAAAGATTTAAGTTTTTTTTTTTATGATAACAAGATTATAAGGATATGAGGAAAAAGTAGTGTTTTGTTAACTCATTCAGTACCAGCCAAAATTACCAGTCTGAAAAGACGTTTAAAAACGTCCTTGGGAGTGAATGAGTTAATCAATATTAAACTTCTGGAATTAAATCATACTTTTAAAGTATTTATTTAAAGAGTAAGGTTCAAGAGTACTATATATGGATGATATTAAAATCGAATTTTGAGAGCGAGATGAAATTAAAAAAAAACCCAACCTCGTGAGGTAAAAAATTACGATTTCAGTCCATATCTCACTAATCTCACTAGGTGTGCATAGAGCTTTTTTTTTTTTTGGCCAGGGTTCCTAAAAGGTGGCAAAAGACATCAAACTTTGAATATGTTCAAAATTTCCTTGCGACAAAAAAAACTGTCTGTGATGATTAAAACTGTCGGCAAACGTTTTCGTAACCTTTTACATCTTTGAACGAACCCTGACAAAAAAAAAATAAAAGAAAATAAATAATAATCATCAATAAATCAACATGCGCTACCCTCACAAATCTTCGCCGCTCAGTTGGATTTGTCCTTTACTGCGAACTTTCTGTTCCTGAGATTCAGACTTTTTTTTTGTGGTATTTGAAAGGAAAAGGAAAATGCATCACAAAATCAATAGCTGTGACTTGATGACGTCAACGTTGTTGACAAAGCAGATGTCGTTGGACGCTTTCATCAAAGACTGTTTTGTGTGTTTGCGCTGCGATGGCCAGGCGAGCGCTCGCCGGGTGAATTTGTCTCTCCAATTGGCAGATGAGCTCGGTGACCTTTTTAAGAATCCATCAGCATGCAAATCAAAAGGAATCCAGCTCGGGGGGAGAGCCGATGCTGCTTCGGCTGCTGCGTGACTACAGGCTGTATTAGTCGGTGACTCGGTTTCACAAACAAACATATCCAAGACATTTTATTTTGAGCACACTTGCTGTAGCGATCAATGGCCAAGAACGCTGTGTGTTGCTCCAGGGGGTTATTTTTTTTCGGGAAGGGGTGGGGGGGGGTCAATTGAGTGGTAGTTTTTACGTCACTTAAGCAAGCACATGAGAACATAATGGAAAAAAAAATAAAAATAGGATGTGCTACCTCCACTGAGGCCTACTCCGGTTCCCCGGTGTGTGATGGACATCATCATGGGGATGGACCATCTGGAATAAAACCACAAAAAAAACAAAAAAAAAAAAAACATGAATAACACTGCAATGGTAAAAGTAATCTGTTAGTCAGATAGTAGCAATTTCTTACTTATTCCATTAAAAATGTGAAAAATACACATCGGTCATGAAATAATGATTAAATATGCTCACATTGTAATCTCATGATGTGTGCCAATTTCATAAATTATGTCACATGTTGAATAACTAATGCACGTTCTCATTATTTAGTGAATAAATCTTGACACTGTGTAGTGCAAACGACATACTTGTAAATGGTAATGTGAGGTGACATGGGTCGGTTCAATGTCGTATTTTTGGCCCAAAACTTGTTCATCTCCTCCTTGGCGGTGGTTCCCATTGGGGCAGCACTGAAGACAGAATAGATTTTTAAGACATGTCTACAATTTATTAAATGTCACATTAATTTGCTCATGAGTTATACGTACTGCTTGACGTAGAGGACACCGCAATGCGACCTGGAGACACACAACCCCTGACGGGCGAACGTCCTGCAGGCAAAGTGTTACGACAACACTTGAAAATGGTGGCTTGGAATTAAAATGGCACACTTCCTCTGTCTTTTGGGATATGGCTTCCTGAAGCTCTTTGCGGGGTGTATTTTGTGATAGGCATGGCTATTCAATTTCATGTTCACAGCTGAAACTGGTTTTGAGTCGAGAAGGACTCCAGGAAATGGCCGACATCAATCTAACCGAAATGGGGGACTTCCTATATCTTTTTTGGTATGGCTTCTAAAGATTTTTCTCAAGGTCGAATCAGAGATTGTCATTAAAATGCACTTTACATTTGGAGACAAATCTCCAAGTGCACAGTCCAGGCAGCAGTAAACCGAACAGCAATAAAATCAAACATATAAAAGGAACAAATCACTAAATCCAATGTGTGTGGTCCGATTTGGTGGACACCCTAAAAGTCTCCACTTCCTTTCTACCTTTCATCATTCCTTCCACGTTCATACTTTCATTCTTTTAGCCGTCATTTCAGACCAACCTTGTGTCCTTCCTTAGTTCTTCTTACCATCTACCACCCTTAATTCCTTCTTTTTATACATTCTTGTTTTCTAAGTATTAACAGACACTCCTTCCTTTTGTTCTTTTCTTTCTATATCCTTGTTTACTTCCATCTATCTTTCCTTCCTTCATAGTTTCTTTTCATCCAAACCTGAGAAGGTATCACCAACACCGGTCCTCAAGGGTCACTACCCTGCATGTTATAATTGTGTCCCTCCTCCAACACACCAACTTCAAAAGATCAGCTCATGACCAAGCTCTGCAGGAGCCTAGTAACAATCGTGATCATTGAATTAGGTGTGTAGGAGGAAACATCGAAACATGCAGGTTAGTGGCACTCGAGGACCGGAGGTTGAGACCTGTGCTTCATACCCCCTTTCTTTCATACCACCCTTGCCTCTCTCCATACATTTCCTTCCTTCCTAGTTCCCACCCAGCTTTTTCTTTTTTTCGTATATCCTCGCTTCCTTCCATCCTGCATTCATATTTATACATGCTTGTGAATGACCTCCCACTGAACATTCGGCAAGCCTCCTCGCTGCCCATCTTTAAAACCCGCCTCAAAACTCACTTGTATTCTTTGGCATTTGACTCAGCATGACTCAGATTTGATCTTGGTTTTGCTGTAAAAGTGAATGATATCAAATTGGCTGTCTTGGCAGATGAGGCTAGCTCGGTGTGAGTTCACTCAAGGACGAACCACTCCGAAGTAAACAAAAACGTGACACTTAGCGTGACAACGCTAAATCTAAAAAGTGAGATTCGACTGCATAAAACCACCAACAAATTAAAACAAAAACCCTTGTGTGTACTTCTACAAGCGACAATCTGCACTTTGGTCAAGTGCTAACGTTAGCCAGCTAGCTGTACGTCACGGTTATTTCTCCCCTGTATAAATACGCCGAACGCGCAAGAAAGTTTCTACTCCAATACAACCAAAGTGTGCTGCTGCTATGTCTCTTCGTCTTTTTAATACGGTCATAAATCCACAAGAACTCTCCAATGAGTCAGAAAATCGTGAAATGCAAACATACTGACCTTAGTAGCAGCGCCATGTTTGACGTACGCACAGCGGAAGTGACGTGACATTGTGGATGTGGCGTACTTTGTTACGATTGCAGTTTTTCAGCCTCTTTTTTGCAGAACAAAACGGGAACGGAACAATAGTATAATAATCAAAATAAGACTCATTTTTCTCTTTTATTCTGTAATATGGATCAATTGGCTCTGAAACAAAGTTAAAATAAAAAGTAATACAGTAGTACATTACACAATACACAAATGCGTTCCTTTACATTTTACAATACAAAAGCGGTATAAAAATAATGGTAATGCATTTTACAGTCCAACTAAGTTATGATTTTAAGGTTAAATGACAATATGTATAACTTTAAGGCTGCTTATCAAAATAGTACATAATAAACAGTATCATTACAATACCTCTTAAGATACTTTTTCTTAAAGAATTTCCCTCAGAACTTTAAAAAGAAAACTTAAGATACAACTTTATTCCCAAGTATCAAAATCATTTTTCTCTTCAGTGTAGCTCAATGGTGTTGTTTTGAACATTCCATTCCTTTCATTTGTTGTCATGAAGTAATGAAACAAAGATGTTGGGAATGGAGTAAAGATGTTTAAAGGGAGAATGACGGAGTCAAGGAAGAATGGAAGGAAAAGAGGGAAGCAAGGATGGTGGTTGTGAGGAAAGCAGTCGGAACAGTGGAATGCAGAATAGAAGGGATGAGTTTGTACGGAAGAAAGAAAGGCAGGAAAGGGGATGTATAAATGAAATGAGAAAAGGAGGATGAAGGAAGGGTGAGGGAAAAGAGCAAACAAGGATGGTTTGAAACGAAGGACCTAATTGAGGATGAAGAGGTTAAGGAACGAAGGAAATGGGTCGTATGAAAGGAAGTAAAGGAAGGCAGGAGGATCAAGGGAAAAGGAATATAGGAAGGTAGGATGGATTGAAGGCAACAACAAATCAAATGTGTGTATAAAGTCTGCCCCAAGTTATGTGTAATTTGTTTGATTTGGCCACCTGTTCCCAGCCAAACCGAAAATGATACATTAATACAACCCAACCCAGTGTAGCCAAGACATTGTGAATTCCCATTTTTTGTACAAACATCATCCAAATCCTATATTCCCATTATTACCATCTGATCCTTTCAGGCTAATCATATTTGTCATCTGATCCATGCAAATATTGTTAGACATACAAACACACTCGCTCACTCACTCGCGCACACTCTTCGGCTTTGATGCTGACGTCTAGTGAATGTTAATAGTACGTCTCCTGCTCCACCCAGCCTGCAAGACAAGAAACAGAGGAGGCGGCAGAGGCATCAAAACAAAAGCAAAAAAGGGAAAAAAAAACAAAAACCTCATATCCTCTTTGGTATTCACTGACGGCGCTTTTTTTTTTTTTTTCTGCAAATGAATCGGCTCGTAACTCTCCAGACGCGCCGTTCAGCCGTCCGTGACACGCGCATTAACAGAGAAGATTAACTGTCACCATCAATTGTTATTGTGACCTGTGCCGTCATCGGCCTCGCAAATTTTGATCCATTGTCTACCGTCTTCGTAACTCTTCATCGGGCGCCGCGTAATTTCCTCTTGGTTTTTTTTTTTCGCTCCTCGTGCTGTTGACAAGCGTAATCTGTTTCCAGCGGCGGGGCTGGATTAGTACGTAAACACGGCCAGCAGGCAAACGTCGGTTAAATTATTGCAGGATTTGTTTTTCTTTTTTTTGTCCACAACAACAATCAGATGGCATCAAGGCCGCGAGCGAAGATCAACGCTTGGTTTGGTTCGTCTTGTGGAGCTGAGATAACGTAGTTTTGTGCCTTGTGGCGAGTCATCTAATTCAA